>CAIGRQ010291201.1:0-11495 GCA_903798375.1 Fraxinus sp. D2006-0159
AACTTTTGTATTGTCCAATTATGTCGATTAATGAAATTGACTTGGAGATTTTTATGGTATACGTTACATTTTATCTTTTAAAACCATTAATTTATACGAAGAAGAAAAAACAATATTGATATAGCCGTACTTACCAACAGAATTGGCAATATAAAAAAGACCTTGCAAAACTCCTACAAAACTAGTTGTTGGTTATCTCCAATAAACTACTATTAAAAAAGGCCATTGTTAATCACCAACGAACATTCTATAGAAAAAAAGTGTTGGTGATCTCCAACGGACCTTCTATGGATAAATAAAGGCCTTGGTGATGTCCAATGAACTTACTAACGGAAATTTGTCATTGATAATTTACCAACGGACCAATGCAATGGTAATGCCATACAAATAACATATTTTACGGCCGTTGGTAATCAGCAACAAAAAACAATGCCATCGCTATTCCGTTGGTATATTTCCAACGAACCCTTTGGCCGTTGGTAAATTACTGATGGAGGAAAAACCAACAGATTCTACCAATGACATTTTGTCGTTAGAAAACTCATTTACCAACGAAAATCTGGGCTTCACCAAAGGAAATTTCCGTTGGTGATGGCGCACATTCTTGTAGTAAATTTGAGATCAACTATTTTTTTGAATTTTTTTTTATGGATTTTCAACTTTATCATCCTAAATAGTTATTTACTTACTTATACATGCATATTTCATAAATAAGTAAATTTTTTCCATATAACTTATTTTAAGTATAGATAGAGTAAATTGTATAAGCTGTTAATGTGTGAAAAATGCCATTAAACTCATGTAAGCCAATCTCTGAATCTTAAATCAATGAGAAATGACATGCAAAGAATCACCAATTATATTCTTCATATTATGAAGCCAAACACAGTGCTATTAGGACATTAAATAAGAAGCTCATATTCATTTTATCATTCAATAAATTTTCTTTATTCCCCTATCAATAAGCATGTATATAATAATTTTCTCTATTTCATTTTTATATCTTGTGTGCAGATTTATCGGATGACATAGGGTACTAGATTTAGATTGGTGACTCCAAATCAGATGCACAAGGTACCAGATTTTATGATACCCTGCAGGTTTAATTGCTCAAGTCAAGAAGGCTACGAAGACACTTGTATTTCAATTTTTTTGAATCTCAACCATCTTTTTCTTTTATTGAAAATATAATAGAGCTTAGGTCAATCTAGTTAAAGATCATTCCACTTCTAAAGTCAATTCACCACACAAATGAACGTCATCCCATATCTCAAACATATGGTCAAAACCTACTCACAAGAGTATAATGTGTGTAGTACAGAAGATACATATAATAACATATATTAAGTAGCCCAAACAAGTTCTAAATAAATTAATGAAAATATAATTCACCAATCATGACTTCACTAGTACTTGTTCACAAAATAGCATGTCCAATAATAATAAAAAAGAAATATACTTTCATTTATTTATTATTGTTATAAATAAAGCAAACGTGCAAAAAGGAAACTCTTAATATATAATTAATGTAAGTACATGCATGCATGAATGTATAGATATCATGAAAAATGCAAATGCTTGCACATAAGTGTCTAATCAATGAGGCAAACAAGTGCTCTTATCATGAAGAGCAATATAAGGAACACCTTAATTATGAACATCAATTAGATTTGTGAGTTCACACTTCTTAATCCAAATCTTCTGAGAAGAAGATAAAATCTGAGTCAATTGAGTCATCAATTTAGTCAAGTAGCTCACTTAGTCGGTCAAAAAACTAACGTGTATAGTTATATCTTGATTGTTGTATCTAACCAAGGATTTACGACAATTAGGACTAATGTGACATAAAACACCACAATTATGACCCATTGGAATGAAATTAGGAACAATCCTAGATTTCAAACTTTGAACCTTAGGTGGAGAAAACCTATGTTGTACCGATGATTTCAGTTTTCAGACACCTTCATTCTTGTTCGTGTTCTTATTCAAGAGCCCGCGACACTTAGATCTTATGTGTCATACCTTACAACAATTGTGACATGTGGGGATGAACTTAGGAACAACTCTGGGTTTCAAGTTTTAAATATTATGCTTTTAGGCATGTACAAACTTATTGTTAGAAAATCACCACAAAATTTGTTTCATTATCGTCTAAAATTCTTCTAGTCTCATTTATTTTGTCTAGACCTATCTTGTTATCAATCTTCTTAGATCTACTAGAGAATGATTGAAGTTAGGTATTTGATTTTTCAAAATCACTCATAAAAAACTTAACCTTAACATTTAAGGATTCTTTTCCAACCCTTAAATCATTCAAACATCTAGTCGACTTCTTAAACTTCGCTATAAGGCTCTCATCTTCTAACTTTAGTTCATGTAATTTCTTAAAGGTAGAGCTATTCACCTTTTTCATCTTAAGGCACTCCTTATACAGCTGGTTATAAACCTCTTGTAAACCCCAATCATCCTAGGATCCATTATCAGAATGTGATTGTTTCATCTAGTCAAAATTATGAGTCAAGGATCGCGGACTCAAGGATGCATCTGTTTACAGGACATAGAAACAACCTTTCTATATGGCGATCTTATATCTAAAATAAGGAGCATGATAATAGATAGGGAACACAAAATTTCATGAGCCGGTGGCTGGATTACTCTAATTCAGCTTCTTAAGAAGAATTATAGGTGAGAAAAATTGTTTTAATGTGAGGTTTTTTCCGTAATAATTTTTTTTCCCTTCTGGGATCATCGATGGTTTATCGAATGACATTTAATTTGTAATTTTTTTCATTTTGGCTCATTTTTTTATTTTTTTTTTTTCGTTTCTATTGCATTAGCTGCTTCTTTGGTGGGATTCTTTTCCTACACTTGTTCCCTCAAGCTTCTAAAAAATCTCTATTTTAATTTTAGGTGGTCTAATTATATTTACACTATATTTTTTTTGTTTGTTATACCATATTTTAATTGCAATTTATGTTTCCAAAATTTGCTTACTATCCACTTATGTCTCCAACTTTCATTACATTTTATCATTAATCATTAATTAATTTAGTACATCTTGTCCACATTTTATGTCCAAATATTTTTTTAGCGTACTTTGAAATAAGGAAAATATATTTTGTTGAACTTTTATATTTGTTATTATTTTGTTTATTCAAAAATATGACGGATAAATAAGTCTTTTCATAAACTCTTTATGAATTACTTTTTATGAAAACTAGATGTGCTAATTAATGTAAATATGAGGATTAGAATGTGACAAATAAAAAATGTGTGACAAAATGTTGGGAAGTTTCATTACAATTAAAATGTGATGCAAGAAACAAAAAGTTTGTTGTGAATGTAATTACCCTTTTATGAGGTCTCATAAGATATAGTTTTATTAAATTAAATTGATAAATTCTCATTCTGACTTGTATTTATGATATAGGAGAACTAGATTTGGAGCTTGAAGAAGTATTGGATAGAAAATTAACGAAAAAAGACCGCGTCAGGGGTAGTTTTGTCATTTGTCGCGATGGTGTCGGAATGGGCTGAAATTTGACAGGTTGATTGGAAACTGCTCAAAAAATTGAACTCGAAATTCCGAAATCTCGGGATTTTAGCCAAATTCTTTTGTTTAAGCCTTCAAATAATTAATCCATATTTTCCGTTTTGAATTTTCGCTATTTTTGGAACGTTTTATTATTCTATGTTTTAGAGTTTCGTGTAACGCCTATTTAAAGGCCTTTTAAGGTTTTTTGGACATCACTGATTGAATAAAATGTTTTGTTCTTAGAGAATTTCAGTTTTCTTATTTTCAAGATTTACGTTGGTAAATCTTTTACTTCCGTTCTACGTCAATTTATCTGTTATAAGGGATTAATTTTATTTATTTATTTATTATTATTATTATTTTTTCTCTCTATAGAGTCACTCTTTTTAGATCCCTTTGTCAATAGAGCGACTCGACATAGAAATTATTCCTTACGTCATAGTTATACTACACTAAAAACTTTGATATCTTGAAATTTTATTCGCATAACTTTTATCCCTAACAAAAATAATCAAATCGAGCATTTCCGTGTTATGAATGATTTCTTATTTTTCGTGGGGTGGGTTAGGAAAATGAAATGTTAATATCATCTTGTATTCAATCAATGTGGGGACTGTTTAGTGGCCCTACATTCATCAACTGAACATATACATTATTGTTAGATACAAACTCAGAAAATTGAATGAGGAGACATTGAGAGGGAGTAGTTAATTTTCAAATTTGGGGTCCATTTCTTTTTCTACAAACAACAAAGCCCACAAACCCACTGCCAAACTTAGTCCCTACACCAACTTGGAATCCTATCCTCTTACATTCTCCAACCTTCTTCCTTGCAACAATAATGCATGCAATGTTTGGTATCAAGCACATGAAAATGGTATGGGCTTCCAAGTGAGGTCCCCGCTATATCTCGACCACAATCGGCCACAAACCGTACCATCATAAACAGCTGGGGTCGTATGTAGATTCAAACCTCTATCACATGCATGAAATTCCATCCATGCGCATACGCTTGTCGTAATGTACGTGTATTGATTGTTCGTTACTTAGCACATGATGCGTTTCGTCTTTATTTGGTGGTCTTTGTCCCTTCTCCTTGTCCTGCCAATGAGAATAAAGGTTAATTATTTGGTCGATTGAACAATTGGAAAATTCTGGGTTAGGAGAACAACGATTGCGGGGGGAGAGGAGGGGTGGAGGAGACAGTTCATGTTGAGGATTGGGGGAATCGCTCTTTTTTTTTTTCCCATTCATTTTTCCTTTCAAATAGTGAATCACGTTAAAATCAGTTAGCTTTTGAATAGTTAAAGTGACGAAAATAATTAATTGGAAACTAAAGTGATATATATTATAAAAGTTACAGAAAGAAAGAAAAAGTTAATCTCAATACCACACCACACTTAGATTTGCACTTTAACTCCAATATTATTGATGTAGGTTATTGCCTCCACTTTATTCAAAAGTCATAACGGATGGCACAAATGTAATCCATTCTATATCACATCATATCTAGTCTTGAATCCATGTCAAGCTTAGTCTATTGGGTCTACTATGTTTTAAGCATGCTTATGCATGAAATTTATAGTTGAAGGACTCAAGGGAAATATAAAAGAGGACCGAAAATGATAAGAAGAATAATGGACCAAAGTGTACATTAAAAATAAAAATGCATAACATGTGATCGCAGGGCATAAGCTCATACTCACTTTATGGAATGTAATTCTTCTTCCTTTCAAACCTACTTTGGAGGCGAAATTTGTAGGTACCAAGGTTTAAATAGAAAACGGGAAGAAAGAAACAAGAATTCTTAGTTCCAATTTACAACTTGAAGATTTTTTCTTTGATTTTGAGCAAATGAAATAAGGTGCAAAATGAGATTACCGAAGAATTGAAGAGATTCAAGGAATCAAGATTTATCCTTTTTTTTTTCCCCCTTTTCACACATCTAAAAGAGTAAACAAGTATTGTCATGGTCTTGTTATGTTAAAATGGATTAATAAAAAGGGTTTCGAAGTCATAGTGCGTGCTTTTATGGACTTACAAATGCTTCTTAGGTGTTTCTTGGATTAACTTAGATAATTAGTTATAATAATCACTCAAACACAGTTTTACTATTTGATTAGAGTCAGTATTAACTATAACTAGACTAAGTACTAAATCATTGAGGGAATAATATCTAACTTACACTTTACTACTTGGATATGAAACTGTAAATTTGAAGAATTTTAGCGTTCAATTTTTTACGAAGTTGTAGGAGACTATAATATTTTACTTATAAAAATACAGTGTTTTCCTTATGACTTTTCAGCATCATACATACAAAGTTTGAGATACGTTGTTACATTTGATACAAAAAAATGAACAAATATTTAGGCTGATACGAAAGGAACAATAAGGGCTGTCAGTCGACCCAATTGTCGACTTGCTGTGGTAAGAAGTGCCAGATTGCCTAGTGGATCTACTGGAGAAATGGTAACTTGACCCACTGGAGTACCCCTCACTTGGCCCACTAGATGACTCGCTACTAGGTGTAATGATGATACTATACATTGAAAAGCACGAGTTAATATTTATCTAAATACGAGAGAAGATTGATCGGTCGAGGTACGAATGAATAGATAAGATTTTTCAATTTAAAATACTGTAGTTTACTAACTAAGTTTGATCTTATGTGTGAAATCATACAATTAACAAATAACAAGACACTTTTAATTATTTTTAGATGGTTAAACAAACAATCTAATTATCTTAAGATGAATTGCTGCAGTTTGTAATAAGAAAGCAATAAATAACACCAATTTGATGACGGAGAAACCTAACTGGGTGAAAACTCCGGAATCAAACTAGTTACTCGATTATAGACAATATGGACTACAATTCGTTTTCAGCCTATCAAATTTCACTAGTTCTCGCTGTTGTAATTTCTGTAAACTTCAAAATCTGTTGTACCCACCAACTTTCCGATCTTCTACAGTTATATGTTGTCTAGCCAACTACACTAGACTTCCCGATCTACTTCCCGTAGCTTCCAAGATCTACTGTCTCCTTCCAACTTCCCGATCTTCTTCAATTGTCTCTTCCAAGTGGACTTCCAAAAATCTCCAATTCTTATACTTTTCATGTGCTTGCAGTCCAACATCTCTCAACCTCCAACAGCCTCTGAAGTTCAATTGAGAAAGTACCTTCCTAAGGATGTTTAGAAAGTATGTGTTTTGGATTCTTCAATTTTTTGGATTCTTCAATTTGATATTTACCCAAAGTGTGGTTGAAAAATCTCAAAACTAAAAAGAATAAATCACAAAGAAGGAATGTGTTCTTGGATATCTAAAGAATTATATAAGGCAAAAGACTAATAATCAACCACCACCAATTTCGTGCATATGTTTGGGTATTTATAGGAGAGGGTCATTAAGTTGAATGGGCCGAGAGAAAATACTTCAAAACAGCAAATTAGGGTTTTCCGAATCGACCGTCACTTGAGCGATAAGTTGGCGACAAGTGAGCGATGCACTATCTCTTGAACGAGAGCTAGACGACAAGCGGAGACACATATTCTATTTTGTCATTCGAGTAGTGTCCAGGGCGGAGCCGTGTTTCACATCTTCTTATGCTTGAACTCTAGACCTCATAACTCAATTTATACAAATTGAACACTAGGTCCTTGACTTTTAAAACACGTTACAAATTAGTCATTTTGTCCACAGAATCGCCAACACTAAAAATTCAACAAACTCTCACTTTGGTATTCTGTGACAAAACTATAAAATAAGTCAAGAAAAACTAAATAGAAAATCTAAACTACCAAATTTTCATCAAATTGATGTCTCTTGCATTTTTTGTTTAACCTGTTTCCTGAAATCCAAACCTCAAATACCGAGTGTTAAAACACATGATACAAGAAAATGTAACAATTGAAGTTCATAATCATAAATAAACATGTTAGTTTAAGACGTGACATTAATATCAATCAAAACACCAACCAAAACATTTACATCACAAAACATCAAAACTCAAACAGCTTATGCATTATGATATAGAATGCAATGCAATGTCAATTTTCCCCCTTACTGCAAACTCTCAACATATTTATGCAGTATGATAAATGTATCTATATCTCTTCCCCAACGACCCTTAAACATAAAAAGAAAATGTCAATGCATTCACTCTCTCTCCCCCATTTTGTCACAAATGACGAAGGGATAAAAAAACTTTTAACAGTGACAAAATCACTCAAAAATGTAGCCGTTAGCATGTATAAGTATAATCAATGTGCAGTAAATCTTCACACATACTCAGTTCAAGTTAACATTAAGTAAATTGTATAAGTGACTCATGTGTGTAAGGTGTAATGAAAACTTTGTAAGTAGGACTCCAAACCTTAATTTTGTGAGAAATGACATGCTACACATCACTGACAATAATCGTATTCATCTACCTATGAAAGTCAAACCATTTAAAGAGTATTAGGACCTTCAAATAAAAGTTCATTTTGTATTGACATTTTATTTTCTCCCCCTAACTTTGAGCATATTTTATTTTCACATCTTTCAATATTTTAAACTCATAATTACTTTTCCTATCTTAAATATAGGTTCTTCTCCATTAAGTGGCAAAAATGACCCATGTAATGAGCTTTAAGCTGGTTAACCAAAGTTATTTATCATAGATACCAGGTTATGAGAAATCCCGCAATAAGTAATTACTCTACTCAAATAGGTTTCGAAGAAAAACATAATATATTTAGCTCTTTTTTTTAATACCAGGGATAAACTTGAACTTAGGTCTAATACATAAGGTCAATTCATCCCAAGTCTCACACACACGGTAGAGTCCTACAACAATATCATAGTATGTGCAGTGCAAATGGTACATGAAGACGCATATACTAAGTACTCCATAAATAGCTGAAGCCAGTGATATAAACTTTGTTACGGCTCATCGATAACACACATACTTGATCAACAAACACATTCAATTATATTGTGGGCTTGTTTGGGCCAGATTTTAATCTAAGTCAAAGTCAAACAATTAATATCAACCACATCTTTCATGGATCTCACACCTTTTTAACCACACATTTCAAAAACTTTTATCACAGTCCACTTAAAATTTGATTTTAATCTATACCAAACACCATCTATACATTATGCTGTAGAAACACTTTCCTGCATATTTATTTTTCAATTTTCAAATTTTATTGTTTCTAATTTAAAATAAGAATGCACCAGGCAAAAAAATAAAAATAAAATCAAACACATAAAAACAATAATAAAAAAATACATGTGATTTCTACCTAGAAAACAAATAAACAAATATGATGTATGCATAAATCATATGATACAGAAAAATGGGAAATAAACAAATAAACAAATATGATACAATTATTCCCCCAGTACTAATTGCCACACTACAGAAAAATGGGAAAGGAAGTCTAAAACCCTTTTCTATAGGTTTCTTAGCCACCGAATTTTAGATAACCACCGATGAGACACCGGTAAGACTAACAATGACTATACAATTTCATCGGGAGTAAATGCAACCTAAAGAACTACACTTCAGTAACATAGTTGTTGAAACTTTAAGAAACTTTCTATATCTAAAAAACCTAATTGATTAATTGTCAAGATCCTCCATGTCAAATAACCAAAAAACTAATAATGTGAAACATACCTTAATTGTTTGAAAATAATTCTTTATTATTGGATCTTGATACCAAATCTCGAATCTTAATTATAGGCACTTTTGGTTCTAATCTTGATATTGGCTTCTTACTTCATAATCTTGATTGTCTTGTTCTTCAACTTAATTGCTTCAATCCTTCTTCTTGATTATGGGTTTTTGATATTCTTCTTCAATATGCTTTCTCTTGTACTCTTGTGTCGATGGGAAGGCATAAAGAATGAGAATTTGCATATGAATTGAGAACCATAATCATATTCATAGTTTTCATATGTATTTGATACATCGTCAAAAAAAACTCTAATGAATCCGATGTCTGCACAAGATCGAATACCCAATGACCATGTAGTCATTATTGTCCCCTCAAGTCCGAATTATCACCTCTCACCTCCCCGCTCCTCTCATCCGCACAAAATCAACTATTGAAGTTACCCTTAATTTAAGAAATTTGTAATCTAATTCTTGATTTATAAAACACAATCTCTCTCACTTTATCCATAATTATATGCAGGTAATATCAATTCCCAATACTGTATAACTTGATCTTGGGACCTTAGTTCAATCATTACACATTTCTATGAGATTCAATTAATTCACAAAATGCAAAAAAAAAAAAACACAAATAAGTAGGCTGTCTAATTGATTCTCATATAAAAACCAAGTAAAAATCAAACTTTTGAAGTTTGTATCCTTTAATCAAACAAAATTTGTTTCTTGATCCCGAAAAAAAAAATCCAGTTTTCCAAATAATAATAATAATAATTCTGAAATTAAATTCTCAAAAAAATTCTTGATTTTGAATTTTAGGGCTAAAATTCGCACCCTTAGATTGTAAAACACAGGTATGAGTTTCAACCCCAAAATCTTTTTTTTTTTAATTGTTAATGGTTTAACATGGAGTCATATGTGATACCACTTAATGAAATTTTATGAAAGTTTATAAGACTAGAAAACCTAATTGATTAATGTCAAGATCATCCATGTCAAATCACAAAAAAATTAATAAAGTGGAACATACCTTAATTGTTTGGGAATAATTCTTTTATTATTGGATCTTGATACCAAATCTTGAATCTTGATTATTGGCATTTTTGGTTCTTGAGGTCTTGATCTTGATATTGACTTCTTGCTCCATAATCTTTATTGTCTTGTTTTTCAATTTAATTGCTCAAATCCTTCTTTTTTATTGTGGGTTTTGAATCTTCCTCTTCAACATATTTTCCTCTTTTATTCTTGTACTGTTGGAAAGGTACAAAGAATGGAAATTTGCATATGAATTGAGCCCCATCGTCAAATACAATCCTAATAGATTCGATCTTTACACATATAATTTGGGAAAAATTAGGCATACCACCCTAAAAAATATCATCTTTGATTAATACCCTTCAAACTAAATCAAAATTATATTATCGTATTAATTACTTCTCTCAACAATCTCACTCTCATCTCTGAGTCTCTCGCCTCGATGTCGTCCATTGGCAAAAGAAGAAGGTAAATGTCTCTCATATCTCGACTTCTCGCCGCCTTCCACCACCAACCGTCGGTGCCCTTCATCTATTTGGTTAGTCGTATAAACATTACAAATTTATTGTCGCCTTTTGCACATGTCAAATTGGGATTTTGAAGAGAAATTTATTTCACTTTTATACCTAAATTTCCTCAAATTCTTATATGTAAAAGATCTAGGTTTATCATTGTAAGCGGAGCAAGATTTTGGTAAAATGAAAGCTGTGACTGAACTTGTGGAGGAACATGTTGTGGGTTCCATTTTCAGATGGATGAGCTTATTTGTTTGAGAATGTCGATTATTCTTCTCCGGTCTAGGTATTGAGTTTAGGGATATTGATTATTCTTCTNCGGAGCAAGATTTTGGTAAAATGAAAGCTGTGACTGAACTTGTGGAGGAACATGTTGTGGGTTCCATTTTCAGATGGATGAGCTTATTTGTTTGAGAATGTCGATTATTCTTCTCCGGTCTAGGTATTGAGTTTAGGGATATTGATTATTCTTCTCGTTGAGGCATATATTTGTATGCTTGTTAACAGTAAATAATACAGTTTACAAGGTAATTATAAGCTTCTGCCTTTTGAGCTATGCCCCCGTTTGAGCCTCTTATTATCTCATTAAAATGAAAAATATGACTGTTATCCATCACATCAACATTTAAATTCAAATTTTCTATCTCTTGTGTGGGCCCCAATAACGGCTAATTTTCATTCTCATTTTCAAAAAAGTTGGCTCAAACAGGGGCTATGTATGGGTTGAACGAATTTATTAGTCA
>CAIGRQ010291270.1:0-27766 GCA_903798375.1 Fraxinus sp. D2006-0159
CAATTAATTACAATTCTCAGTAAAACAAATTCTAGGCAATTCAATTCCTAGTAAAACATTTTTTTCCACTCATTTTCCACATTTGCAATCAAACGGACCCTTAGTAAATTTAGATTCTATATACTTATATTCAAGAAAAATTTAAACTTTTCTATTAAAGACTAAATCTGATACATTTCAAAATGTTAAGCAATGAAAATTAATGATTGAAAATCAAACTAACAAGGAAGTTAAAGCACTTAGAACAAATAATGATCTTGAATTTTGTAACTTTGAATATTACTCTTTTTTTAAAGAACTTGAAGTTTAAATACGTAAAACTGTAACATATGCCCTCACCAAAATGATATTGCTGAAAGGATGAACATAACCTTATTGGAAAATGTCAGGTATATGTTATTATGTTCCGGTCTTCCCAAACTTTTCTGGCGAGAAGATTTGAAAACTACCACATATCTGATTAACAGAATTCCATCAAGTGCTATCAAGTCCTTGAAAAATTGTGGTCTAGAAAGTCTCCAATTATACTAGACTTAAGGTGTTTGGCTATGTAGCCTATTCGCAACAAAGTGAAGGTAAACTAGAACCTAGATCCTCAAAATGTGTTTTTCTGCACTATGAAGAAGAAATCAATGGTTATAGACTTTGAGTTAAAGAGGAAAATGGTTTCAAGGTTATTATTAACAAGGATGTCATTTTTAATGAAATTGACATGCCTGTACTATTTCTTCAAATAAAAAATCTGTTGAAGTTCCACTTATCAGAGAAATTGTTTTAGAAAATCGAGAAGATAATCATATTGAACCTAATGATCTGATTGAGGCGGAGACTTTTCAATCTGAAGAAGATCAAACTCAAACTGAATCTAAAAATGAATCAGCCCCCAAAATCCTATTCTTGCTGATTATCAGTTGACTAGGGATATAAGTAGAAGAAATAGATTTCCTTCTACTAGAATCAGCATTGATGATTTTGTGAGCTTTTTCTCTGCTTTAGACCCTTTTAACTCTAAACCTACTACCTTCAAAGAAGCTATTAACTGTAAAGAATTAAATCTTTGGAAAGAATGCATGAAAGATGAAATAGATTCCTTAATTAAAAATAGAACTTGGCTTCTTGTTAGCAGACCTAGTAATCAGAAGACAGATGATTGCAAATGGGCTTATAAAGCTAAAGAAGATAAGTCTAATGTTAAAAATAAGAGGGAAAAAAAATCATAACTCAAATATTAAGTATGAATCAATCAATTTTCAGAGATTTAGGAGATGCTCTCTTTGTGTTTCAGTTTTGTGTTTTGAGTTTTGAATTCATTTTGTGTTTTGTGTTTTGAAATTTTTGAAAATGAGTTCTTTTTGCCATTCTGAAAAACTGTTTCTGAAAACATAAAAATGGAAAACGCGTTTACTTTTAAATTTTAAGAAATTTTTTTAATAATATTTTATTCAAGAAATCTGATTATTCAATAAGTTTTAATAGTTTAATGTCAACATAATATTAAATAACATATAAATTTTGAAGTTGGTGAATCTTGNAACGAGTTTACTTTGAAATTTTGAGAATTTTTTTTAATATTTTATTCAAGAAATCTGATTATTCAATAAATCTTAATAGTTTAATGTTAATATAGTATTAAATAACATATAAATAGTGAAGTTGGTGAATCTTGAATTTTTTTTTTCCAAATATAAAAAACATAACCTAAATTAAATTTGGCAAGTTGCAAAAAAAGGGAGCACTAATCTCATGTTGACATAGTAATAAATATTTTGAAATCAATCTTATCAAGTTCATGTTAGTTCTTACAATTCTTGTCGAATACAATTTCGATCATCAAAACACGATGACTATCATCCACCACAAAACTGCTAAAACATAGGTTACACAGTCCATTGAGCAACAAAATTTCCACTTACTGCCAACACTTCATACTAATATCAGAAAGGTGACACGTTCTCAATAGAAATAATATATTTAGCACGTCAACTCTTGACAAAATAGTCGAACTGAACACCCTATCCTAAAACAATATTAGAGCATCCAATGAAATAATGTATAGACAAAACAAACGCATATCAACTTATCCCCATACTATTACAGACTTTAATGTTGTCTTGAAGGAAACTCGATGCAACAATGTTTTAAGCATAAGACGAACTAAACTTATATTACAGGGTTAACTTCACCACCATAATCTGCCTCTCCATTTCAACAGCATAACGTCAAGATGGATTGAAGAACACACAATTTTCTGAATGACATTCCACTGTCAATGCATTTGAAACTGTAGCAAACCCACAACCAGATGATGAACAAGATAGCACAAATGAACAAATCAAAGAAAAGGGACGAAGAGTGCAGTCTACCTTTACCCCTCTACATGTACCACTTTCTACTTCCATGTCAAAATGCTGGACATGTTCTCATCTAACTAAACCAGTCTTTAAGACTATCAAATGTACAAGCAACACAAATCCAAAATCATCTCGTCGGGGTTAGTAAAACACAAAACAAAAAGTATCCTCTAAACAGAATGGATCAAAAGAACTATGAATGAGATATGCATGTTCTATTATATAGAACTATAACTGAACTGAAGCTGGATAAAAAGAGAGAGAGAGAGAGAGAGAGAGAGAGAGATCATTCCACATGCCTGTTCTACTACATGGCGCTGAACTGAAGCTGCAAAGTGAACTGTATTGCATTGTAAATGAACTACAGCAGGGACAGAGAGCTGCCAATTGCGAAATTCTAGTATTCATTCATTAAGACCATTCAACATCCATCCACATACATACAAAAGCAATTACCGGATACATACAAAAGCAAAATACCAACGACCATAAAAACAACAAAAACATCATGTCATGGCTGTGCATCTTTCACCAAATGTTGCTGATAATTTCCAGCAACATTACCGAAAAAGAAAAAACACCAAATTAATATCACATAATTTATCATGGTTGTGCATCTTTCAATTTGGCAGATTTCGGATCATTCGTCCATGTGCACGCCAACGAGTCCTTGCTTGAAGTACTGAAATGAAATGGGTGTTGCTTCTTCTCTTTTGGGTTGGGCGCTACAAGTGGCCAACAACAGTGGGATTGAGCTTGGGTAATTGATTTTCCTGATATGGGGCGTAGGGCAGGGTTTCGAATGTCGACTTGATTTCGATTTGGGGATGGAATTCCCTACTTCACTTTTCTGGTTGCGTTTGTGTTTGGTAGTATGTGACATGGCGATGACAAGGTGTTGAGTTTGCGAAACATTTAACATTTGGAAGGAGTCAACTGGTCACCTCATTTTTTTCGTCCACCATGTCAGCATGTATTGAAACACTAGTGAGTAATAAACACTAACGGAGTAAAGTTCAGTGACTAATGAGACGATTTTGGAAGTTCAGTGAGTAAGCTATAACATGATGCAAAGTTCGATGGACAATGAAGCATTTATCTTTAAAAGTAAACCTTATTAACAAGAATAATTCAAGAAATTAATTTTTTTATGTGCATGGTAGAATTTTACCATTAACATTCTCTTCATATTTTACGAAAAATTGAAAGCTGATGTAAAATACGATTTTGAATGGTGGGTTTTTACAGGCATTTGGTTTTGAGCAATAGGGGAGTCCAAAATTTGAATTTGAAGTTATATGGTTGAAGTTGGGTTCATCCTTTTATCTTCATCTCATAGGGAGGGATCCAAAGGATTATTCTAGATGAACATAACGGGATACACAAGGGTGTCCATAATGGACACTGGACACCCCCTAGCCCCCTCTAATAGGGGGTGCCGGATGTCCATTATGGACACCCTTGTGTAAAAGGGTCATGTTCCTCTAGCATAACCCAGGATCCAAATGCTAAACTTCCAAAGGGACCATGGAGTGCCACTTCAGCATTGGCAGGCCCCCAAGAATTTTCCCAGAGGTCACCATGTTGCTTCTCTGTCCAATTTCTACTCCTTTATTCAGAGCCCTAAGATGAGGTTATTAGTGCTTAACATCCTTGGCAAATATGATTACACACACACGACTGATCTCTTAAGTACCAGTGTTTAGTTTATGTTAAGCACTTGGGTGATATAGCATAATACAATAAGTGATGGGAGATAATGATTGATTTATAACTGATTATATCACCTATTGTAGTGTGCCACATATTGGATAAGAAATTTATTGAATTTGCGTGTTTCGATTAGATTAAGACGGGGTTTTCTTTTTTTGTAATATAAGTATTTCATCTTTGTTGTTTCTGGTGAATGCAACTGAGGTTATCTGAAATTACTCTCCATCATTACAAACCTTGTCACTCTATGCTTGATTGTGTATTCTCAATTTGAATGGTCATTTTTGAACTCTTCCAGGCTATGGACTTTGTACAAGTTAATGTGTTGCTTCAAATTGTCAAAGAATTTGTGTTTGGAGTAAGACATGAGTTCTTTAATTAAGGGTCATTACATGTATTGATTTACTAACTCGGATGAGACTGTTGGAAGATTTGGGTTGGGAAGTGTATATGGGTAATTTGACATTATACAGACCTACACATAAATTTCGAACTCTTACTGAAGTCATGGGAAGTACTGTTACTTGGCCAAAGAGCAGTATTAGACTTCTTTAATGATGATATGTTTCCTGTATATATTGCATATATACGTGAATCTATATCCATTTTCTTTCCAGTCCAAATGGTATTTAGTGTTAGTAGATTGATACGTCAATATTGGTTTCAAGTTAGTTTGATGAAACAGAGATTTTGCATGTGTTCATGAGATGAGTGGTGGCATGCATTTGTATATAACTTGCTTATATTGCGGTATCTAGTTTATTTGGTCTTGACTCTCGTTTATTTGAAATAAAGAATTGACTTTCATGGTCAGAAATGCAATGTTTAGGCCGTGTTTTTGCTTTACCGATGCTTATAGTTATATGATTCTGTGTTGTGGAACTTGCATCGATTTAATGATATAGCCCCTTTGACCTAACTAGATTCTCCTCTAAGATGTCCAAAAGTTGCATGTGTAAACCCGCTTTCTTTGATACAAATTCATATTGAGTAATGTTATTTAGCATTACCTGTGTTAAAGCACCAACATAAATGGCACTAATATAGTATTAAATGAGAGATATAATTAAATTACTCACCTAATCGTGCATCTCATTAAACTTATCATATTACACGCACCGGACTGGTGTTGTAACACCACTGATGTTATATAGCATTATTCATTCATATTATTGGTTTCCGTTGGAATGAACTCGTTGTCTTGCAAGAATAATAGAGTTGCAAATAGTTCATAGCAGTCATTTATAACTCTCCTTATTGGATTGTTGTTTATAGTAAGTTAATAGTAGTGAAAAAAATAGATTGGTCATGTAAGAAATGATGCTAAATTTTGTTACGGAATCCTAAACTAAAATAAAACAAAACATATTTTTTTTCGTAACTAAAATAAAACAAATACTGTCCAAAACATTTTTTTCTCGTTTTGTGTGTGGAAACTGGTTTTCAATATTTAGTACGACGCTATATTACATGTGGTTATAAAGGAACTAAATATGTAGTTTGAATATATAAATTTATCCATTTATTCAACGAGAGACATGATGCACGAACGTTAACATCACTTGAAATCTCTGCCTGAATACATTAACTTGAGACAAGTGTTTGTCTTATTGAAAACATTGGTTGAAACTCAAGGGCACAAGGATGAAGGAACCCAGCAAAAATAGAACTAAATACAACTTTTGAACTATGAAGCATCTAAACAGATTACAGATTGCTTGGAGTAGGGAATACCAAGAGGATTTGTTAGAGAAGGATTCAGTTTTTCTGTGCTAAACTCACTGGCATAGGATTCACATTACAATAGTATTCTTTATATTTGAATCTATAGGGAAGTAATTGGAATGGGTTATTATTGAAATAACAAAGTTCGACTCAACTAACACCTAGAGTGGACGTGAATACGTGTAATGCGCGGAATTTAAATTTACCAAATTATTAATTGCAACAAGTCACAGTTAATTATATCCAGATGAATTAATCCACGCAAATCTAAACTAAATATCAATTATGCAGTTTAAATACTGCGGAAAGTAAATAATATCACGATTTTGATGACGGAGGAAAATCCCTTGAAATAGTCTTCATAAGGATCAAAAACATCCGGGAAAACTTTCCGTTAATAATCCACTATAAAAGATTTATTAATTTACAGTATTGGTCACAGCACAATTAAACCTTAGTAGACTCTAACCTCCAACCTGTAATCACCAATGAACTCCTTTAGTTGTGCACTCCAATACCAATCTAGAACTCTGGAATCTTCTATCTCCATGGATCACTAAAAACGAACTCGTTCTCCAGAAATCGGAATTCTGATCATCTTCCTAGATTTTCAAAACTCTGAAATATGTAACGAAAGTGTTTGATTTGGTGTTTTGAGAATTTGGAATTCTGATGTTTTGATTGTGTGATTGAATCAATTGATATTTGAAAATTGTTGTTTCATCTTGTTTCATATTTGATCTCTTGGACTCTTTGTTGACCTATTCTACCACCCTCAGCAACTCTTTGACTTTTATGACAATTCTATCGTTTTAATTTTGTCAATAGAATTGCCAATTACAATAAAACCTATCAAACTCCCCCTTTAATATTTTGTAACAAAATTAACTATTACAAATACAAAGTACGAAAAAGAACAACTCCTGACTGCCTAAGACTCAATAACTTGCTTTTCTTTTCAAATCTGTTTCCTGACATCAACAACTCAAATACCAAATATAAAAGTATGTGAAAGCAGTTAAGGAAATAACATATAAAAATTGAGATAAATAATCAATAATTTCATGCTAACTAGATTATAACACAATATTAATGTTTAACAAAACACCAAAGTTAACATCATCAACATAAAATATCAAAACTTAATCAAGCTAAGCAGAATATTGGAATAGATTCCAAAATGTTAAAATCAATACATAACACCTCAACACTTTACTCCCTTTTTATCACGAATGACAAAGAGGAAACAACCAACTAATTACTGTCATCTATATCATGTCAATTATCCCAGTGCTATCGCATCAAATGGACACCCCTCTGAAGTGAACGAACATCCATCTGAAGTGAAGCAAAATCTACTGTATGACACCCAGACTAGAACTACAGCAAAATCATAGCTCCTAGAAGTCGAGTCTGCTACTCAATTACCAATGATAAATGGCCCAAAATAGCCACCGAAGGTCGATAGGACCAGACGTGGATGGAGGAATGAGAGTAGATGTAGAAATGGATGGAATATCTGGAACAAAAGTAGGTGTAATGTCAAGTGCAGAAAAAGAAGGCAAAGTGGGGTCATCAGAGGAAAGTACGTCATCTATAGGATCAATAAGAACTGAAGAAGATGGAATGTAGGACCTACTCTGGGAAATAGTGATCTGGCTAATAGGTCGAGACACGAGCTAAGAAATTCCATCAGAAAAGGTAACCACGAGCCCATCACAAAACGATGTATCAAATAGGTGTAGGGCAAACCTATCTTTCTACTAGTCATGTGCAATATACACAAGATACGATGACAAATAAAAGATAAAAGAAGGAAGATTTATCGAGTCACCATGTGAAAGACCATATAGAATCTGGCCTTATTTTGAGAACGCAAGGACTTATGTGACACCGACCAAATATTTGTGCACATAATACGCAACAAGATCTGACGGTCAGCTCGAAGTGACCTAATAATAATCGTGCCTTGAGCTTCGTTCGTATGATTATTAAAAAGGGTTAACATGATAAGAGAACCCGATTGAATACTTGAAGGAGTAATATAAGGAAACAACGAGTGAGTAACCCGAGGAATATGAATAATCCGAAAAATGACATCATGAATAATTTTCAATACCCGACCTCTCAAAAAGACCCTAAAACTAGGCTCAACAACCTCATTAATGTTCGCATAAAACTCATGAATAAGGAGATGCGAAAGAGGTAATAGATCACAAAGTAATGACTCCCAACTTCGAGAAGTAAATATGGCATCCATATCAGGGAATAGGTCGAAAAGTGTTACCTCACTCTCAACTAAGAGAGGACGAAAGGAAAACTGTGAATCAATGACTTCGTGGGCTATGAATGAAATAAACCTTGAACAATTGTCCAAGGTTGAGGCACTCGAATTTTTGCCCGTAGTCTTTGCTTTCTTAGGAGGCATCTGTGATATGTTTAAAAAAATAAAAAAACAAAAAACAAAAATCATCTCATGATGATGATTGCAAGTGATGTAAAATACCTCAATGAAGACATAACTTATGATATGTATGAATGTATGTTGTGCATGTGAAATGAGGCATATTCATGCTAAATGAGATAAAAAAAAATGATATGCACATGACTCGGTACACCCTATACTTAAAAAGAAACATAAAACTCATGCAGTACAATCAAGAAACGTAACTAAGGGACTAAATAAGTGATACAAGGGGACAATGTATAGATGCAGGGTGGATGAAGGGTGAAATTGCGTGCCCCTCAATTTTGATGCAAAACAATCCAAAAGTGCAAACAAATGACATGAATGTGTTAATGTGTGTGGAAATTACATGTTTTGATAAATTTAACTGGAAAATCAACCAAAAAGGTCAAAGGGACAATTCATCGAATACTTTACATGCCATATTTATGAATGGATGCATAATCCCATTCCCCATCTAATGCTAAAGAATTGAAGGGAAATAAAAAATGAAATGAAGAAACCCTAAGGTTCGATTTCTAAGGTAAAATTTTCAAAAATATCACCAAAGTAATGCAATAACACAAACATAATCATCATATACTTAAACATGTTCCATCTATATCCAAGAAATTCCGAAATTCGAACTATTGAGAATGAATTTGAAAGAACTTTAAGATCGCAAAAGTTTGAAAAAATTAGGGATTTCGAATTTTGGTTATCCAACTATCCAACAGGTTAGTTGAGATCAGATATACTTGTAGCCACTTCTACAAACCATGTTGTGGACATTGTCGAAGCAAACCTTTACATCTTTCCCATGTCTCATAATAGCATTCCAAACCAAGCTGAGAGAATGTAGTGATTTCATCCCTCAACTTGGAAATTCTCTTTGGTTAGAAGTATTATTCAAGAACTTATGGCATAGAACGTCCCAAATGGTGATGCTGTGAGGTGAGAATGTGTACAACCATTCCCTGGCTAAATGTCTCAAAGTGTATAGAAAAAACCTCAGCCAAATTGCATTACCAGAAATCCCTGAATATTCAATTATAGCACACATCCAAAAACCTTGAGATATGAACATTTGGATTATGAGTTGGTCTCCTAAAAAACTGCAATGCGTTGTGGACATGTTTATTACATCTGTCTTCAAGTGGAAATTTGCTTGCCCTAATGCTGGATTTGCTTTCTACCACTGGTGGAACGATGTACTCTTCCATCAATCTCTTATTCTCATCATCCGCATCTACAACCTGGCATATTGCATTTACATTCACCTCAATGGACAAAGGAATTTGAATGTTTTCTACCACTTATTACACTTGTTGTTTGTGTTGTGTTTATATTTTTTGTTTTCTATGTTCATTTGAGTTCTTGGTCAAATGGAGTAAGATCACATTGTATCAAACTTTGCGTACAAGATCTTAAAAAGAAAGAGAAAAGTACTATATTTTTTTCTAATAAAAATCTAAAAACTAAGAAAGCAATAAAAATTCGAATTAAAGCTAAAACTAATTAAATACTATAGTTCCGACAATGGTGCCAAAAACTTGATTATATGAAATTTCATTTATGTACGATATTTTGAACAAGTAATATAATGATGAATACTGTATCGTTCACACAAGGACTATGTACTTAATATAGAATCAATTAAAAACCTTAATTGAATAGCCAATGTTGTTATATCGATTTTATCTAAATCAACTATTTAAACTAATTATTTTAGTGAGTAAATTATGACGATTTTGTAAATTTAGATCGGATGGTTACTAAGACTTCAAATCCCTCTTATTAATCTGTTTCAATGCAATTTAATAACATAACAATATGTGAACATATTTTTTTATCAATGTTCCTAAATTAATTAATAGTATCTCGAGATAACAATTAAACATATCATCTCATGTGACCTTCATGTATTTTTATGAAAGTCGCGAATATGAAAGTATGCATTAAAAATGTTAGTATATCTACGAAAATCATGTAAAGTATAACGGTATATCTCTATCATCTATCGAACTTCACAATGGTTGTTATAACGTACTATCTATCACATTGTCTTTCTTGAAAACAATAAAATTCATACAACAATTCAATCATTAGCTAATTAATTAAAAATCATTAAATTCTATAACAATCATCTAAGAGTAAGTACATACTAGACGTCAAGTTATTGAGTTTATATTAAAAACTTTATACTAAGTGTTCATAAATGTCTTAGTAACTGAGACACTAGCCTAACATTACAAAATTGCTATAATTCATATTTTATTGGAAAAAACCCGGATTTTGGAATGATGAAGTAAACGATGAAGATGAGTTTTATCTCTTTAATTTCTTCAATTGTGTCTTGATGCATCTCCAATTATCTTCTTCTTGTTTATCCGAAAAATCAAGATTGTATCTTCAATTTGATGATGTTAATTTATGAATGTAGGAGCATGAGAGGTATCCTCCAATATATGATTATGTTATGTATTTATAGGGCTAGAAAATAGGTTGAAAATCTCATTAAAATTACATCCCAAGAAGAATTTGCGTCAAAATAGGAGATGGCCACAAAATCTCAGTTCTGTATTGCGCTAGGTGTATAGCACTATTGTCCATCACTCTTTTTTGTTTTGCCTTAGCAACACTAAGGTGCAAGGAGTATAGCGTTGAGGCTCTATACTTGTTGTGCATCGCTTTTGATCATTTATTTATTTGGACTCCTTTCTCAAAATATTTTAAATCCTTCATCTTTCAATTACATTCAATTGAGTCCAAACATCCTAAAATCGTCGATATTATATCTGAATCAACTAATGAATATATGTAATTTAGTTCTCGAACTTTGAATTTTTCCCTTTTCGTTATTCTTTTTTTGAATTTTACTTTCAATCATTGAGTTTTACCGAACAAACGAAGTATACAATAAATTAAACCATAACTAAACAAAAGAAACTACTAAAATGTCTCTATTTTAAGGTTCGTATAAGTGTATAAAATACGTACACTAATCATTATACAAGCCAAAAAGACTCTTGGGATACAAAATCCATATCAATCACTAGAAAATAGAGTCAAAAAGGAGAGAGAAATTAAGAAATCAATCAAGAAGTTGGGGTTTCAAGAATTCACAAGAAGTCGGAATCTTGATACAAGAATTTCATCTTTTTCCAATTTTTCCTTAAAACTTGGTGAGTATTCTAAATCTTTCTTGCATTTTGCTTCTCACATGATATGTAATTAAGTAATTAGTCAGGATCAATGATAGTAACCCAATTTTAAACCTCGATTTTAATTAAAAAAAAAAATTGAATATCCAATTGATGTTGTGAACTCCTTTTACTTCTTGTCAAGGAAAAAAGATTGAAACATATGAATGATCTAGATATCAGACCAAAAGCTATGGAACTTAAGTGTCACTTGGAATGTTCATTACTTAAATGGGTTAAATTCATTGGTGGCCACCCAACTTCATACTTGGTGTCACCATGGCCACCCAATTTGATTTTGTTTCAACATGGCCTCTTAACTTTATACTTAGTGTCACCATGACTACTCAATTTGATTTTATTTCACCGAGGCTATTCAATCTCATATAACGTTTCACTATGGTCACCCAATTTCATATAACATTTTATTATGGTCACTCCACTTCTTTTTACCATATTCATTAATTTTAAAAAGGGTAAAACGATAACTTTGCATTATATATAAAAAATAAATTTTAAAAAATTGAAATAAAAACTTATGTTAATAAATAAATAAATAAAAACTTATTTAAAAAAAAGTTACTTAAAACAATAAAATAAAATAAGAACTTATTTTTAAAAAAATAAAGTTACTTAGAAAAATAAAATAAAATAAAAAGTTATTTTAAAAAAATGTTCTTTAAAATAATAAAATAAAAAATTATTTTAAAATAAACGTTTTGAGTTTGTTTTTTTAAATAAGTTTTTATTTTAATTTTTTTAAAAAATATTTTATATATATAATGTAAAGTTACCGTTTTACCCCTTTTAAAATTAATGAAAATAGTAAAAAGAAGTTGAATGACCATGAGAAAATGTTATATGAAATTGAGTAATCATAGTAAAAAATTATATGAAATTGGATGGCCTTGATAAAATAAAATCAAATTGGATGGCCTTGATAAAAGAGCTAATTTCTGTTGGACATATTCTTCAGAGCAATGCCCTATGTACAGGGCATTGTTTCACAGGGGCCTCACAGGCCCTCACAAAGGGTGGGCCCCACAGTTTTTTTCTTTTTTTAAATATGTAAAATGCTACTTGTACATCGGGTTTGACACCTCGATGTAAAGACTCGTGGGCCCTCTCTCTTGTGAGGAGGTCTGTACACCAGGTGTAAACCTCGTGTGTACAAATAGCATGGTCTTTTTTATATTTGCTTGTGGAGCCTACTCCCTTTGTGAAGGGCCTGTAAGTTCCCTATGAAGTAATGTCTTGTACACAGGGCATTGCTCTATTCTTCAACATATGAAATTATATATCATTTTCTTGAAGTCAATTTGTTTTTTGAAGATTTCAAAATTGCACTTCTATCTAAAATTAGTTGAAGATCGTCTTAGTCTTAGTCTTATGATTCTTTTAAGGCTAACAACAATTTAGTGATTATTTGACAATCATTAATTTATTTTATGGTTTGCTAAGAAATCATTTTCAATTACACATTTACATAATAAAAAATTATAAACGTATACTAAAAAATTTTCCATACTTTTTAACAAGACATTGTCCTATAAATCACTATTCAAAACCTTCTTTTTTTCCTACCATAATGGTTGTCAAACAGATTCTTAAATATGAAAATTAGAATTAAAAAAAAGTTGGTGTACACGTTAATCTGATGTCATCATAAAGTCGGAAGTAATTTCCTTTCGTGACACTAATAATGACTACACGGAGAACCCAACAAATTTTTTAAATCTCGATTCATCCAACCATCCAACCTTAATCCAATGACTACTAAACTACAATTCGATGTGCCAATATTAATCAAGAACTCATCAACTAATTCATGAAAACTTTTCAAGAAAATTTATTTATTTTTTTGCCAGATTTTCTTCAAAAAATCGGAAATTATCAATTTTCCGTATGGAAAATTTTCAACAAGTAAATAATCCCAGAATGTACATTTTCCTGAACTCTGCACAATAAATTTTATTTTCTCCTTCTCAATACCAGCTAAAAGAACCTCAAAAATGGGGAAAAAGAATGAATTTCACATAACTATTGGCTGTTCTCCTTCAAGTTCAGATATCACAATCAGAGAGTCAGTGATTTCAAGAGATAGAGGCTCTGACTTCGGAATTGGATTTATAACCTGCAAAGAATAAAAAAATATTTCCAATAAGTTCAGGGTCGACTGCATCAATCCTTTCTTTGGTTACTACGTGATCCTTTTAATCAAATATCAACCCTATAAAAGATGGTGTACCTTCTTGTTGCTTTTCACATAACCAATGGCAACTTCTCTTCTTAGATTTGCTCTTTCAGAGAGCTCTGCAAATGATGGAGTTTCCCCTTCTTTCATGTAGAGGTCAATGTCCTGTCAAATAACAAACAAGGTAGATAAAAAAGAACTTATATGGAAGGACACATCGTCGACATGATGACACAACTTTTTCAAAAAAGTCGGGCACACTACGTGTCAAGTTAAAGTATAGGTTTAATCTTCCGGATTTTAAGAGTGGCTATATAATGTATTAATATAAAAGTTTGGATTGAACTTTGTATAAATAATGCCAATGGAAAAGTATTCATGCACCCATATGTGTATAAAGTAGATGTAATTATTTTCAACTTTTTTTTATCTAAATGTATTGTAGTACGACCTCTCTATAGTGATATATAGGAATAACGTCCATGTAGTCATAAAAAATTTTGGTTCCAACTTGAGCCAATTATAAATAAGAGTAAACTCCACATTGTAATAATTTATAATTTTTCTAGATCCTGTATTAAGGAACTTGCCTTCGGTATGTTACATTAAAGATTTATAATGAAATCAAATAAAATATTTGCCTAAAGTTATTTGGGACAAAGAATATATGTTATGTTTTTAAGAGGACTTTGCATATTTCCAACATTACAAATATACATGTACTAAACTAAGTTTATCTCTTTTATCAATAATTACACATTGGATTTGACATGCTGTTAATTATTTATGTAGTTCATTACCTCTATACCACTTGCACTAAGGATAACTAAGTCAAAACAATAATTTTTGTAACTAATCTCTATTAAGTTATAACCTCCCCACAGTATAAAAGTATTTTGGTCCTAACATTATGATTATACTGTAATAATTAAAAATGAGGTTTGTCGTGTTCTTGACGCGTCGGGGTCATGACCCGCACCCGTTAAAAATTTGAAGAAAATATACTTCATGTCATGTGATATGCGCATAAAGCATGTCAAGGCCATGTCCCATACGTCTCAGAAATTATAAGACGCTATGTGGAGTCTCAGAGATGTGTCCCGGCACATAAAAAGCATGCTGATGTCCAATACGTTGGACACCAACACGTATGTGCTTGCATAGTGTAACTCACTCTACATACGTTTCACAACTTAGCAACCTAAACTTATTCATCCTTGTCAAGAAGGTATTTTACATATACAAGTACGATATAGAACATAATCCATCATACCTTTACATATATTTCATCTCCCTCTGCATTAAGAATGTCTTTCCAAACCTCGTTCAATTCACTATTTTCCGCCACTGTCATAAAAATGAAATTTATCATTGACAAGTGAAATATTGTAGATACAATCACTTTATGAGAAGTGAATGCAGATGATTTTCGAACCTTGAGCTGTTACAAGGCTCATTACTTCCTCTGCAGCAATATAAGTCAGGGATGGCCTAATTCTATTTATCTGTACAACAAGGATTGCTTCAAAAAGAGAGAATATAAACTCAAATACCAACGTCGAAAACTATTCAGGTTCATAAAAGGAAGAGTTACCTGTTTTCCTAATTTTGAATCAATGATTTCAGCAACAAGATTTTGCACCTGCAAATTAAGTTTGAAAAGGGAGTGAAAATACTGAACAAAACATAAAACATTTAAAATCCATGAGAAGCTGCCAAGTCTGTGAGAGACAGAAAGGGAGGGAGGGAGGGAGATTTCCAAATGAACACTTAAAAATGTTATAGAATGAAAAATAAAAATGATGAGAACTGATTGTGTTTGCGACTATCAAATAGGGAAGACAAAAAAATCATGATCCAAGGTTTATATGACAACAAATTTAAGAAACGAGAATTTGAAACACTAGGAATAGGTGTTAATAATAATAATACTTGTGTTAAAAGCATCCATACCTTCACTCCAAGTTTACCACAGATATTTTCAGCAAGAAGAAGAGAATATGCAGAATTCTTGTCTGCCCTCGATGAATCTAAACCACAAGAAGTAATCAAAATCGCACTGATTTAAATCCGAAAGAATACCAAATCTGTTTTACCTC
Organism: Fraxinus sp. D2006-0159; assembly: GCA_903798375.1. Taxonomy (NCBI): domain Eukaryota; kingdom Viridiplantae; phylum Streptophyta; class Magnoliopsida; order Lamiales; family Oleaceae; genus Fraxinus; species Fraxinus sp. D2006-0159. The sequence goes on from CAIGRQ010291270.1 coordinate 15,732, forward strand.
CAACTAGCCACTCTCTATCTGCTATTACGGCCACGGAGAAGGGAATATCTTCATCATTCTTGAAGGACCTATGAAAGTTGATGATGGTATCCTCTAGAGTTGCATAATCCATTGGGTTTCCAACCTGCAATGCATGAAAAGAACATCAACAGTTGAAGTGAGGTGGATGAAGTAGGAAGAAAATGATTAGTTTATATGTCAAATCCTATAAAGATGCAGGGTACCCTGTGAGAAACTCGAATATTTTTCAGTTTCCCTTGACCAGCAAGCTTGCTTTCCTTGTTTCTGTCATCCATAGGAACATCAGACAAGATTTCCTGCGCGCATGCATTGAGAAACAAGTTATCTAGTAGCTTCCATTATAGAGGTGGTTATATGATAGACCCAATAATATCTTAAGTTTTTAAGATAATACGGACAGCGATGAACTTGAAGAAACTGTAGGAAACTTGAACTCATTCATTAGTAAACCATGTAGGCCCATACAATTCTAGAATAAAAGAATCGCATGATATGGCTACATATATCATATTTTTCCACCTGACATTTGTTACACCAATCTACTAGTGTCAAAGTGGATAGGGTGCATAGGCTCATGACGGTTCACATGGAACAAGAAATACAGAGAGCAATTGCTCTCTGGAGATGTTGGGCATAAAAGTGGCGAACCCAGCTTCGTGCACCCTAACATAAAACTAAGGCCAGCCAAGATCAGAAGATGCAGAGGCGGTGGCTTTACTAGAGGAGCAATTGTTTGCTCAGCATGGAATCCGTATCCAGGAAACAGAGTGGGATTGTCTGCACACTGTGAATAACTTAACCGCTGATTTTTCTTTTTCACCAAATGCGGTACTTTTGCAAGATATTCATTGCATGCTAGTCGATTGGGGAATGATACTTGTCACTTTGTTCCCGAGAGGGGAATAGAGTGTACCATGATCTTGCATCACGTGATTGTTTAGTTTTGGAATTTTTCAGATGGATTTCTTGTATTCCTCATTTTATTTCGCCAGTTCTGAACGGCAAATTTAGTTAATCAAGAGATTTTGTGTTTTGAGGAAAAAAAAAACACTTAAGTATTCAAAGACACGGGCATATCAAGGTCAAGTAATAGGCAAATGTGGGTGTTAATAGCATATGATATCATTACAAAAACTCCGACCAATATAACATATATTCGATGCCATTGTTAGAGGTCAAGCTACAAAATAAAATATTTGCCATTTCATGAGTAACTTATGATTTTGTTACTACGTACAGTTATGTGGCAAGTACATAATCGGAACGATGTCACTACAAGTTCGGAATAGCTTAACTACAATAGCCTCGCATAGGCGAATCTCTGTTTATCATTCACCTAAGCTAAATTGAACATTTAAGATCAAAGCCTCACAATAGAACCAAAATATTTAAGATGGTTGAGCTAAAGATGAACTACCAACGAGCCTAGAGAAACCAAGAGCGCTAAAGGAAAATGGGTGTCTGCTCAAAGGGAAGCATACAAACATCTTGTTAACCACTTAGCAGCCTACGGGAAGAGCCACGTGGCAAAAGTGATTATGAGAGCATGTAGGAAAGATGATTTAGGGAGTCTTGTGAAGGTAACAACCAACTCAATGGGAGAAGGATGAGGGTCATGGAACTATCCACAATTGGGATTTGCTATAAGACTCGCTAATAATAAAGTGACGTGTTCACGTGATGTAAAAAGACCAAGAAGCCCCAAAGCTTAGGAAATCTATAAATACTGTGAGATTTTACAAGGAAAGCAAGCAATATTATAAATCTTTGCCAAATTCTTGTTCTTCATCCCCTAGAACTTTAAATGACGGTGGTCACCACCAGAAAAATCCTCCATTGGAGCTCTGGTGGCCGAAAAAAGTGGCTAAACAAGGAAGTGGCCAAGAATTTTTTGGCTTGCATTTTGAGGTCAACAGATGCACCAAAAGCAGTGTAACAGTAAATGACATAAAGAAAGCTTAAAGAAACAAAATAATACCACAACGCTCCCAGGTCCAAGATAATTGTCATATTCTTCAATCATTGCTATGACCTCAGGGCGCCATCCAAGCACTAGTATGCGCTCTTTTGGACCTTGGCACCAATCTGATGCCTGTTTACAGAAGTTCAAATAATATAAAAACTAATATCAAACCTCGTTATAATCAGAATCACCATTTGATTGGTATGGTATACCTTTGAACCTGATCTTGTTGGTCTTTTTACTATGTTTGATAGTCGTTCTCTTGTAAGATCCAATGAATGACTAAAAAATTCATTGTTCCCTTTCAGAGTTTCATGATGATAAATATAATTCTCATTTTCTTCCTCATCATTAGAACATGTGATTTGCAGTTTCTTCCCTCCATGTACAGGAGCAATGAACAACACCTGCATGTGTAAAATGAAAGTTCAGATGAATTTGGGAATCATAAAGATGAGCTTAAAATGACAAGGCTCCAAATATTTTTTTTGGGAATAAAAAGGAAACCATTACCATTGAATGTATTGTTACACATTCAACTCTTGAATATTTGAACGGGGGTTTTAATGGACAGATTTCATGCTGATAGAGAAATAAATACCAATTCATAGAATTGACAAAAAGGCACAACATTGTTATGAACGTAGTTCCAAAATAAAGGATTCCCAACCAGTGAAGTTGGCACAATTAAAAGTTGGATTTTCATCTATTATCTGGACTTAAGAACGGGTGATGGTCCATGAAACAGAGAAGTGATTTATTCATGATATAACTCAAAAGACATGAAATATCTGCAATATTTACTTACTTTGTCAGTTTCCACTAAAGCTTCTTCATCATTTGGATGAAAATATATCCTTCCACTCCGATAAAGGCCACAAACAACAGCCTGGAATGATATTCAAGAATAATAAATTAACCACCAATAAACTAAGTCCAGATATCTCAACAGATGTAAGAAACTAAGAAATATACGGGAATGATTTACCTCTTTGAATTCACGTCTTACTTGCTTGTACTTCACTCCTGCTAGGTTGGGAAAATTGCAGAGATTGAATACATTTTCTGCCAAATTTTGACAAGCATTGTAAGAAATAGATAGGATAGGTTTCAAAGATAGGGATACAGCTTTAAAAAATAAAAAGATTATCAGCATATTGCATCACAGGATCACAGAGAAACTATGTTTGATATGAGAAACAAACCTAAGTGGCAGTCTACTGACTGAGAAACAAACCAATAGAATGGAAATTTTTAATGGAAGTATTAAGTTTCTACCCATATTGTCAAATCCAAATGGAGGTACCAAAAATTTAACATGTTTTCCAATCACCACAAGGCCCCAAGATAACTGTTGAATAGGTCATAATTTGAATAAGAATTAAAAATAGCAACTTCAAAGGAAAAGAAATAAAGGAAATGTAAGTACTTCGATAATTGAGCAAGTGTTTGTATATTTTTATAAGTCCTTTCTGCCGAGAGCACTGAACGAATAATTTGGATGCAACATTTTCCACAGGCTCAACTTTCAATCCTGAAATTGATTTTAAAAGCTCACAGGTGTTGGAACTTGAAACCTGCACCACAAGAGTTAAAATTCAACTCACCCTGCAGAAATGGAGACCGGTTTATCAGCAACTTACCTCGACTATGGTGGGGATAGAGGCCATCATCGGCAGAGGTTGAAGAGCAAGTACAGAGAGAAAAGCATCCGTGTCAACTTCATACCTAATAAATTAGAAATTTCATATTAAAAATCGAAATAAATATAAGCTTTTTAATTTTAGTCCTATAATGATGGTAAGCCAGGAAAATACTTGATTAACAGCATAAGCATAACACATGGTTGTGTACAAGACAAAAAGAACTACACAGTAGAAATATTTTTTCCTATTAAAAGTTAGGATCTATTGCGTAGAGTTTTGTTAAGTCAAGATAAGTTCTAAATTCTATTTTGTTGGACTGTCTTGCAACAATGACATGGGTATTCATGGTATCAATAATCACATTCAGATTATAGTTTTGTTGAGGTCACCTTTGATTTTGTTATAGGTCCAGGATCTTACAGATTTTGGAGGACAAAGAATGAAAGTTAGAAACTAAGAATGGGCAAAAGGGGCCATAAAGTAGATATGTTGTACATCAGCAAGATGTCAAGAACTACAATCTCATCTTTCCTAACTCAATTTACATGCCAGTAGTTGCATTTTTTCTGTTATACAAACGCCATCACTTTTTGAAAAATTACAGACACCAATAATATCATATGGACAATGAAAACAAGAAATTTTTGTATTAAATATTCAGCCCCTGTTTGGTACACATTAAAATTTTCATTCTCATTCTTCTACTAATTTTCAACCACACATTCTTCAATAAAATAATATTTTTCATCACATCAATAATCTTTCCTTCTTTTTCAACCACACATTCTCCATCAAACGAGACATGTTTAACTAAGTCCCTGTTTGGGCCACATTTTTTTTTCATTCTCATTCTTCTACTCATTTTCAACCACACATTTTTCAATAAAATAATATTTTTCATCACATCAATAATCTTTCCTTCTTTTTCAACCATACATTCTCCATCAATATACTATTCTAGAATACATTTTTCCAAAATAATGTGGCTCAAACACACCCTCAATCTGCCTTTCGTGATCAAAATTAGAGCATGTTTGGTACATAGTATTAGACTGTACTAAAATACACAAGAATTTAACTTTTGTTTTTCATATTTAATCCAGTCCACTTAAATTCAATCCATTTTATAACATTTTATGAACGGAACGTGCTTCGGCAGTTTACAGGCAATTATGTTTCCAAAAGGGTAATTGAAACTACAATTGGGAAATGTAAAAATAATAAAAAAAATAATAAAAAAATATATATATTCAATATAATTGCGAAAAAAATAACTCAATACAATCTCGTTATGTTAATTCCACTTCTCTCCCTCACACATGCAACAGGGTCAGAGAACTCAGAAACAGCGGCTTACTGCAATTCTGTTATCAAATAAAATCATCCAGGATCAATCAACTTCTTACCGATCTCCCTTTGTTGGCAATATAATTATGGCACGTGCCTTGCTGGCTGCAGCTCTTTCAAATGACTTTGTTAAACTTAGACTACAACTGCATAGCAGATGATATGTCAGTTGTGAAAGGAAGCAGAAAACTTTTATTACAACCCAATTATGCATAAGTGGCTATGATTATCTCAATTAGTAAAATATGGGAAACTGTATCTTTAAGTTATTCTACTTGTATTTCCTCTCCAGTAAAAATCGTACCTTCAGCTGTTAGAATGCAACAGGAAATGTACCAAAGTATCAATGAATTAAATAAGAAACAAGAATAATATAGTTAAATATGGGAACTGGAAGCAGGTCAGCAGACGTAAACAAACTCAAACAATCTGATGCTTTTCAGTTCTCATTTAAATGTTTATTAAATCAAAATCTATAAAATGGCAACTAAACTCAACTAAATCCAATATTAAAGCTGTCAGGAAAACATACAATGCATAATAAATATCATTTTCTTCTTCCAGTAAGTCATGGAGTGACATTATAAAGATAAACTGTATGCTGATGAAGTGCATATTGTAAGTTTGTAACGTGTAATCAAGGGTCTGGCAAGTATAGCATATAGACAATGATTAGAAGTGTATAAATGTTCATACATATGTATTATGTAAACATGTGCAAAATACCAACAACTCATAAGGATCCTTCCTCTACAAAATGCACCATGTTCGAAATGACACATCCTAGCATTCAGGCCCCAAGATTTTCTTCATCAATTAGGGGAGATTAATAAAATCCATGATCAATATACAAGATGCTCGCACAAATGTCTGACAATTGAATCCATTTGTCCCAGCGCATTTGTTATTGTATAGTCATGCAGACAATTGGAAAATCCTTATAATACGTGACACTTCTCTCTCTGTGTGTGTATATACACCAATGCCCATGTGGTCCTATAAGAATGTCTATATTAGTTGGAGAGTATCCAAGAAGCAATTTGACGACATAAAAAACAATTGGAAGTTCATTTAGACTACCATTTTCATTTAAAGAACATTCCTGATTGGGTAACTGTAATTTCTGCTTGGGTTTCATTCTTCCCATCAAAGCCTAATACGTACACAATTTCATTAAATAGGTGGCGACAAAATTTGAACACAGGACCATGTTGAGCGATCTAATTGCTTAGGGTGTTAGAAAGGGGTCTCATGTATATCATTCAACTATTGTCTTCAAATAGTGTAATAACATTTATGGCACCTTTTTGTTAGAATATCAATATGTTTAAGATCCTTAGCTACGTTCTCAGCAATTTTGTCCATTTGTTTCCTTGGAAGGTCAGATAGAAGAAGAATTCGCTGTCTCCTGCAAACATGGATTAAGATAAAACAGGTATAGCACTTAATTAAAACTGTGAGTAAATGTGGGTGACTAAATATATAGGCTTGTGTAGAGGCATTACCTAGCCGTAGCAGTGCCTAAGCGAACAGAAAATTCATGGTACTTATTTAACTGTTTCAATATGAAGCTCAGACGATTATTAACTCCACAGATAATAATATGATCTGTCTCCAAAACTTGCATTTGTGCCCCTTCTCTGAGCCTGTGCATATTACTCTGTCCAAATTCCAGTCAGTGGGTTATCTTGCGTGTTTTAAGCTTTAGCAAAAGGTAGCATCTTGCAACTCTTACCCTAAATTGTTCTGTCATTGTGCTCAACAGGCGAGAATAGAACAGTATGCCCCATATGGCAAGAATAAAGCCAATAACACGTTCAATCCTAGTTCTTTGCTGCAATTGAAGGCAAAGAATGATTGTAAACAGCAACAGTTACTACTTCAATGTCGCTTTAGCAATATAAAGTTTGTTACATTGTATCAAGTGACGATTTTGAAATAGCAAAGATGGATCACACTTTCAGATGGGTTGATGATGAACACAGGCATGCCCATGCCTCCCAAAAGCAATCCTCAAGTGATTGTGTTCTACCCCTGTTCTTTTACATAATATACATATAGAAATCAGAAAAAAGCATGACATCCAAAAAAACAGGAAGATGTTATGTAGACAGCTAAATGATTGGACAACATTAAGAAGGCACTAATCAGAAAAATTGGTCCTTAATAAATAAAAAATATAAAATTATTAATATGCATATTAATTTACTGAAGCAATAACTCCACAAACTAGAAAATATGTAAATATGATATGAAGTATTGGAAAATTAGACATAATCCATTTGTGATTTTAGATTGATCTCTTCATCAAGGTTTATTATTTATGCTAGATCTATCATTTTCCTAACTTTGCAACTAGCTGCCTTTGTTGAATGTAGTCAAACCAACTCAACTAGTTCTCATAAAATATATCATCAATTAGTGCCACTTTAACCAACTCAAAATTATGCTCACCTCTTAATTCTCTCTCTCCTTTTTTTTTTTCTAGCAATTCCATTCAACATTATGATCCCAGCAGCACTCAACTTTTGGAGATTTTTTTTTTTATATAGCCTAACACGTGGTCCCCTATGACATTGCAGGTTCTTCAGCAGTCTCATATACTGCCTACTTATTCCTACAGAAATTTGTTGATTACACAAAATCCATAGACACTTCTCTAGTAATCTAACCAACTTAATCTTTTGAGTAACGTGGACTGAGATATCCCTCCCTAGTGAATTGTCAAGCGTAAATATTGAAAATGGCCACACTTGCATGTCTCATGATCTTCAATCTCAAACCACATCTCCAGAAGCACTTTTTCCTTACTAAAACAACACTTCAAGTACAATTTTACTCCAATAAATTTCAAATCATTTTGTTTCAGGATGCTCGCTCTATTTCTCCAATTTAGAAATGAGTCCCCATTTAACTTCACCCACCACAAAAATATCATTTATAAAAAAAGCATACAGCGTGACCTCATCCTATATGTCCTTATCCAATTCATTCATTACGAAATCAAAAAAAAAAAATAACTGAACGAAAAGCCATAATGCAGCCTCACAATAATCGAAAACACTAGAATCTATTGCAACCTTAATTTTTTTATAACCAGAACTAGAAAACAGGTTCTCTTGTGCTTGTTTTGAAGGTTTCAACTAGTTTCAAAACATAATACAGCTATTATCTATGAAACCGATTATCTTTTAGGTCTCTCTAAAATGTCATAATATCTAAAAGGACTAAATCATAAAAAAGAAAAAAGCAGAATCACATTCTGCATCACAGTTAGGAACTTTTCTTATTTTGGTATAATAATAATAATAACAAAAAAAAAAAAAAAAAAAGGAATGCAATTTATTCATCATTACTCACACATAAAAATGCAAATCAATGCTTTTCATCAATTTGTTTTCAGAAACATAAGACTGTACTTCACCTGAGCTTAAAGAAGAGGAATCCACCAATGATTACAAATGAGAAGCATGCCACAAGAAGCACGAGGAAGAACCTGTATAAATAGATATTACATAATTCAGTGTGTAAGATCAATACAAAAAGTCAACTCAACATGAGAAAGCACATGTAAAAATGTCTAAGTTGTATTGTCAAATAAAGATGTATGGCACAGAATCTACGGTCATTATCAATATAACTCTCCAGGTCGGCAGGCTAACTTTCAAGACATGTACTGTCATACAAAGACTGAAACTTCTTGCCTTTTTGGTTATCATTGATAACTTACAAGCTACCAGGACTTAAGAATTTTCTTGCATTCAAACAAGTCAGATCCATTCATATCATTTAACAGAATGCTAGTAACAATATTCAGTGCATAATCCCTTTTTGCAGCTACTATGTTCATAAGCATGCTACTAAAGTATTTAGCCCCCTTTTATTTTTTAAATTAGATCTATAATCAGACAGGTTAGAATTGCAGGATAAATAAGGGTCACTTGTTAATCTATCTACACTTTCACGATAAGAAACGATTTTCTATCTAGGTTAACCTCGAGGTTAAGTCATTGAAAACCTTAGTGCCATGTAACATACAGTACTTTTCAATCAATATACAGAGAGAAGCGGCATTTGGATATACTTACGTGGCAACATTTCTCTCTAGTTGGGTGTTGAATAAATAGATTAACCGGGAGAAATTCCATCTGATATCTTGCAGTGAAGGCAAAGAAACTTCCAATTGAAGTGGTGTTGGTTTGTCCAAGGAATTAGATATGCAAGCAAAAGGTGATCTTGAAGCTGCAAATGTTCGAATTATATAGAACAATTCTCGAAGTACATTCACCATTGTATCTTTGGCATTCAGATGTACAAATCTAACTAGTAAGTACGACAACAGGGATGCTATCATGAGTTTAGCTGAATGATCCTGCATATGCCGTGATACCAATTAATCATTAGTTACACTCCACATGCATACAAAACCCATAACTGTTAAAAGCAAACACTCTGTACAGGAAAATAAACTTGTAGAAAAATGTAGCATAAAAATGTCAATAAATCTGGAACATCAATGGGGCATCATAAAGAAACACTGAATTCCATCTCTTGTCAGAGAAATTACAAGTGGAATAACAAATAAACGAAAATCGTGAAGCGTGCATTTGCTATCCTCAAGTTTCATTAAAAATGCAATTCATACTGTTTGGATTACAAACTTCTCATTAGTAAAGAGGGTAATTAGCAAGTCAAAAAAGCCACATCTAAATTCCTCTTTTTTTTTTTTTAAGAAACATAATGGTTCAATTTTTTTAACCCCCAGTTTTCAAGTACTTGACATGATTCACATTATGAATTTTTTATGGGTTGATTATTTTATAATAAACTGGACCACTGAAGTGATAGGAATTAACAAATGAGTAAGGATTCCACAGTGTCTTTTCTAATAAAAAAAAAATATGTGTCACACGTAAACACGTGAGCGCAATGACTAGATATATTTGGTTTTCAATGAAGTTTAGCACAGTAACATTAGTTCATCTTCAGAAAAAATACCAACTCATATAACCTCAAAACTGCTACAGATAGTAGGCATCGGTAACATGTTTTAATGTTTTATCTCCTTTCTCTTTCAATCAATAAAATTATATATATCATATTTCTTATGTAGATCTGAAGTTATCAGTATATCTTTAATCTGTAAACTGTGGTGAAATACAAGGTTCACAATTCTCAACAAAACATCAATGATTTGGACTCAATAGGGAAATGGGGGATTAAAAATACTTGAATGACTAATCAGAAACGCACGATTTAAAACAGATACAGAATAATTGCATTGTCTTTAGCATTATGGAATTTGGACCTTGACCTGGGATTGGAAAAAAAATAAAAAATCATTTATACTAGAATTAATTTGTTTCCCAATTACGATGCCTTACTCTCGTGCTGCCAACACAGCATTGGGGAAACAGGGGAAACGGGATTAGAAGTTATAAACTACAATGAAACAATGAAAAATTGGCAAGAGAATATTTGGGGAAACAAATAATGATGCTTAAAAATTAGAAATGAGCAAAGATTACACAATCAACCAAAACACATATCAATCCCACAATCAAGTAAACAACTTCTTTTCGTATTTAAAAACAAACTAAATTTGATTTGGGAAACTTGTAATATGATTGATTAATTTTTATTTTATTTTTTTTTGGATGATGCCACCTATTCTCATATGTACACCTGATAAATGTTTTTCTTATCCAAGTTCAAAATTTCAGCATTCCCATTGTTCTGAAAAGTAATCTTGATTGAATGGTTGATCTCCCTCCCTGTGGTTTTGTAACTGATCCTCCATTTCCCTGGCAAAGAATAAACCATCAAGAAGATATCACATGCACTGATTAACAATATATAAGAGAATAATCAGCAAAATTACAGCAGGACCTGGAGCACATCTCACCTCTGTTTTTTATTGACAGATTGTGTATGTGCAAAACTGAAATTGGGATGCACCAACAACAATGCCGCCTTGACTTTCTAAAAGTTATCATAATATCATCAGTTTCCTCAAGTCTATGGCCTCGATATCTACAATAGTAATGCAGAGCTAAGAATTCTGACTAAAGAATTTGTGCTTAAAAGTGCTAGATAAAATGATTAATAACATGTATTACATATACTATCTAAAATTCACGAAAGTTAACAATTTTAAGGATGAGCTCGAAGATAAAGTTATTACACAAAATGGGAGCCAATTGGTTATTCATCTTAGCAAACAAGACCACTTGATCAAATGCTACACCAATCTAAATCTTGATCAAGACTTTCTGATATAAGTATCCATTTCTAGGCGCACTACAGTTTTCTTAGCTCTATTAACTGCAGAAATCTTAGGACGCACGAAATTCGAGAAAAGACTTCCACATAGCCACAAATATCAACCATACTGCCCTGCTGTCGTCAACTCATCTCTTGGAGTCTTGATTCATTTTGAAGCTTCGAACATGACGAAAATCACTGTTCGAAATTATTTTTACAATGCATACGTGCAAACATATGTAATACAATGCTCAAATCGGTATTCTGGCACCAACACAATTATCCAAAATCGACCTACACATGGACATATCACGTATGTGCAATTGTCGCCGAGCCTTTGGTTCAGAAATTTTCACATATACATGTATGTATATGTATATGTATATGTATATCCACACATACACATATTCAAATAAAGATTGAATCTTTTGAATGCATTGAGAATTTAAGAGTAATGGGTCACCTCTTATTAGAAGAATTCATAATCAAATTGGGATTTCCGGTTGAAATCCATGGTCGAAAGCTGTGTAACTGCAGCATATCTCTCTCTATTTCTTCCCCTCAAATTTTCTTGAATATATTTATCCACTTTATAATAAAATGGCAAAAAGGTGTGTTCTTAAGAATTTCTAAGATTTATTATGCTAATAATCCAATGACAAAACGTACTTACCAGAAAAGGGTGAGAAAGTGACAAGACCAAGAAAAGTAAAAAAAAAAAAATTAAAATTAAAATCTCATTTTCTACATAATATCATTTTAGTAAAATAGTTTAAATTAAAATCACAATTTTT
>CAIGRQ010291273.1:0-11513 GCA_903798375.1 Fraxinus sp. D2006-0159
TATTTTGAGAGATAAGATCAAACCATAGCTAGAATTGAAGGCCAATTACATTAAGAAATTGAAGATTTCAACTTTGGACTTGAAAATCAATATCTTTTTGCATAATTTAATGATTCACATGCTATTTTTCTACTATTTTCTTGTAATTTATATAAAATCATGTTAGGCTGGATTCATTATTGTATTGAATGAAAATGAACCATATTGTTTACTTTTTAATTCAATGCTAGTAATTTAGTATTTCTTAGATTTTTGTTATTAATTTTGCATTCTCATTACATCATTTAATCGCTTGATCACTAATTAGATAATTAGTTGTTTATTGTAATGTTAGGAGACTCGCAATAAATTTGGAACATTGCAAGATTAACACACGAACAATAGATTTTAAGAATAAAAATTTCACATGTGCAATCATATAGATAATCTGAGATTTAATATCTTCTAATAATTTGAATTCGTACTTGGACTAGATTAGGGTCGTTATCAGAATAGATTTAATTTATCTTGAATACCTTAGATTTATCGATAGTTAAGAATCCATATGGGGAACTAGATTACATAAGTGAGAATTGAAGCATATAACAATAGTCGAATTCAAAATCTAATACAATCATCCATAATTTGATGCACATCCTACTTTTACAACATTCTTAGATTAATTTAGAAAAAAATTAAAAAAATTAATTGTTTTGTATTACATAATTCGAATTTTATATGAATCTATTAAACTTGAATTGAGATTTATTATATGCGGGGCAATACTTTTAACTTATCAAATTTATTATTTTTCAATGATTCCTAGGCTTTCATGAATCACTTGAACAAGTTTTTGATGTTGTTGTTAGGGAATAAATTATTTAATTTGAATTTATTAGTTTATATAGGATTTAGAGTTCTTTTATTTTGTTTTCGGCTACTAATTACACATTGATCTCTTTTGTTTGGTCTTTTTAGGTGTTGTCTAGCAGTTTATGCAATATTTTGAAAAAAAAATCGAGCTCTTACTATTGGATTTCAATATCAAAAAGACTTTCAGATAATGAAGAAGAAAATAGAGATAAACAAGAAGAATGACAGAAAATCAAAATCAAAATCAAATTCAGATACCACCAGATTCGTCAGCACAACTAGTTCCACAGAGAGCAGTTACCAATGATGATGAAGTATTAGTATGAGATTATGTGATTTCCACTCCAACTCAAGTACAATTGACTAGTATCTATCTGCCTTTTGGACAGTCCAACTTCCACATTTGATCAAATGTCATCAACTTGTTTCGAAATCATCATGACATCAAGTTCTCTAGAAAATCAGCTTACAATCCGCATGAACGAAAATGCTCTGTAACATAATCAGTCACGAAGGTATGTCAGCAAACGTTTTTTTAATATACCTATTCCCTCATAGATTAAAAGGTAGTCAATGAGAATGAATACACTCACTAATTTCTAGAAGCATCGTTTCACAAAATGAAAATGTATAGAAATTCACCTTGAAATCTTTCTCGTCGTCTCAAGTCCATCAGATTAGAAACAAAAACCATACTTTCAAATAGAAGGACCTCAAGACCTATCTAGAAGAATGATAGAGGTTTAAGAACTACTTCAAAAAATGTCCAAATCTGAATATTCCTAAGAAGGTCCAGCCCTACATCTTCTATTCATGCTTGTATCCTGAATACCATAACATGATTGATGCTTCAGCAAGATGATCAATAATAGATATGCCCATTAACATAGCATATGAGTTATATGAGAAAATTGCAAAAAATTAGCCTATGTAGCCAACTGAAAGGGAAAGTCCAATGAAAATAGCGGGCATTCACAACATGGATGCAGTTACAACATTGGCATCCAAGATGGAAGTAATGACAAAGAAATTGGACAACCTAACTTGGAAAGTGAGCATGATGCACTAACTACACCAGACTATGGGGTTTCGGGATAGATTATAACACTGCAAGCTATCATTTAGCATCAATTCATGCTTATGAGTTCGAAGTAGTACAATATGCACAAAATTTTCAGAGGCAGCAAGGTAGACCTTTCTTCAACACATATAATCTAGGTTGAAGAAAACATGTGAACTTCTCTTGAGTTAATAAACAGGGTCATGGATATCAAATTTAGGGCTGTCTACCAAGATTTCAGTAACAATAAGAAAAGAAGCCATTGTTGGAAGAATTAGTGACCCGATACATTGCAAATACTGAGACTAATTTTCAAAACCAGTAGGATGCAATCAAAAATTAGAAATTCATGTGGGATGGATAGTAGCTGCATTGTCCAACATAACACATGTTACCTTACCAAGTAACATAGATAAAAACCTACGTGACAGGTATTATCAGTTGAAATTGTGAATTATGAAGTTGTTGAGATAACATAAATCAAGTCTACAACCTCTATTCGAGCATATGTGCCGCATATTTCATTCCCTCAAAGGCTTCAAAAGAAAGCAAAAGAGAAACATGTTCAAGCTATGACTATAAGAGGTGGAGCTCAATTGCCAGAAATCACTATGAAGAAGAAAAGAATCGAAGAGAATCAGGTACCACCATGAACGATAAACAAATGGGCCAGTTTGAAGAATTAGCAAAGGTTAATCAAGAAGAATTGTAAGATAGTCCTCAAGTTAAGGCAATCGTTCCTATCGATAAACACGGGTCACTAGTCTCGTTCCTTCAAAAGTTGTAGAACACTAAGTTGAAAAAACAGTTCAAGAAGTTCTTGGATGCCCTTAGACAACTTCACATCAACATTCCTTTCGTTGACATAATTCTACAAATTTCAATTATACTAAATTTTTGAAAGAGAGGTTAACCAAGAAGAGAAAACTGACAATGAATGAAACAGTGGCATTAACTGAAGAATGCGACTCAATCCTATAGCACAAGCTCCTTCCTAAACTGAAAAATCCGAGGGTTGCACTTTACCTTACTCTATAGGAAATACACATAGTTTAAATGCTTTAATTAATTATGGAGTAAGTATTAATATGATGTCCTTGTCTATCTATGGAAAATTAGGATTGGACGATCCTCAAACAACTTCAATAATTCTACAACTGGCTAATAGAACACTCAAACATCTTTATGGAGTAGTAGAGGATATACTAATCGAAGTTGGAGAGCTTTTTTCTAGCTATTTTCATCGTCCTTGATATAGATGCTCAACACATACTATTAATTCTAGGAAGATCGTTTTTAACAATTGGATGAGTATTAATCGATTTTGAAATGAGTGAAATAATCCTGAGGTGTGGAGGAAAAACAACAAAACATGACCATGAATACTTCACTCAAGCAACCACCTTATATTGAGGAATGTAAAAGGATTGACCATAAAGAAAATGAGGATTGGGAAAGTCATGGATACAAAAAAGAAGTTGATGGATTGTGTGAAAGGGATATAATTGAAATTGTATAATCTAAAGGGTCAAATATGTATTAAAGAACAACTGCTAGTGCAGTCGATGTAAAGCTGAAAAACAGTTTTTTTTTCAAGTCACCATAAATAGTCAAAACATCAAAGTCAAGTTATCGACTATAAACAAAAGCTTATTGAAAGACAACCCGATTTTCTTCCATTTTATTTTACAGAATATAGGATTAGTAATCTTTATTACTTTTAAATAGTATAAGGTACCTTCATCCACATATATTTCACTTAAGGGGTATGTTTAAGCTTGTAATGAATTGTTCTATGTTATGATTGATTTTTAATTATTTTGAAGGTAGATTAGACAAGAGAAAAGACATAGCAAGTGATTCAACACTTTCAAGTTAGCGTATCCACTACCTGCAGATTTATACTATGGGGGTAGTTAGTTCCCCTTTTATCCTTTATTTTATATATATTGTTTGTATATTTTTAGACATTGGGGGCAATGTCTGTTATAAGTTTAGTGTGAAAAATGTCAAGTATGCTATCTATTTTTACTGTTTTGCGTGGTTGTTTATGTAAAAAAAAAAAAAAAAAAAAAAATCTTAAAACTAAATAAAAAAAAGTTATTTTCATATTTATTATTGTTTTTGTGTACTTATGTGAGTTAAAAAAACTTACCTATTATGATGTATATATTTGAAATCATATGTTAGATTATAAATTATAGAAAAGTTGCATCTTAGGTCATGTGAAATTTGATATTTTCTTACACACAAGATTTATGTTCTACATCTTGAAGGATTAGTTTAATTCAAAATTTGAATATAATGATAAAAAAAAAAAAAAAATAGTGGATCCTAGATGCTATATCCAAACAATCACTAATTATACATACTTAATTAAATCAATTTTAGAATAGTTTAGGGGTGATTGAGTTGTTATAGGGAAATATTGAGATAAATGTGAATTCTATTTGTGCTAAGTCTTGTGTGAATTGTCTAAGGCTAATAATATGAAAATTAAGTGAGAATTTTAAATTAGGGGTCAACTGTCGAGAATGAGTGTTTACACTAATTATTGTATTAAATGAAAAAATAAAAAATAAAAGCGGCATGTTGTGAAGCTACCCTAAAAGTTCTCAATGACGACACTTAGCCCCTACTTGGAAGTAATTAAAATCAGATTTTTAATAGATTTTGATAGAAGTTAATGAAACGCGTGGTTAAAAATTTGTGAGACTCATAAAATATGTGTTAAAATTAATTGTTAACTTTGACTTATATTAAAATCTAGATTTTAATCGGAATCAAATAGGGACTTATTGAAAATGTAAGACAGAAAACTAAAAAAAAATAAATAAATAAATAAATAATAAATCAAACTAGTGTGTGAAACAGAATACGTACCATAAACTTGAAAAAACAGATGTATGAAACAAAAGACGCACTACATACATTGATTAAACCCCAAATACTTATTTGAGAGAATTAGACAGTTGACATGGGATTATTAATTTAGTTGTTTCTTGGAAGTTGAAATAGTAAAAAATAAGGAGAAATCTCATTTGTTGATATGTCGAGCTATAATTAGTAAATCTAACCAAACTAGAGTGGGTGATGAGTAATATATGAATTCAACTTTAGATTATTAATTTATAATGTTTTACATGAAAATTAGCGCACGCGCACGTTGATTTGTATTTAATAAGTAGAAAATAAATTTAACAATGTGATTTTGAATCAGTTTATGGCTTTAATATAAAAATTTCAATCTTGAGACCAAATGAAGGTTATATAATCATGTTTGTTTAAAAGTTTTATTTAAGTTAGAGGACAAACAAATGTTCAAGTTTGGAATGTTTCATAAGTTTATTTTGTACACTTATTTGGACTTTTTAGGGAAAATAAATTTTGAAACAGTGATTTTTGGAGAACACGTGGTTAAAAAGTATGAATTTTTAATTTTTTTGATTTCTTGCTATATATTTTATTGTGTAAATGTGTAATTGAAAATGAATTTGAAAAAAAAAAAAAAAAATTGATTTCACGAATGTCAAAATTCCAAACTAAATGTTCTTTTTTTTCAAGTTTTCTGTTTTGAAAAACAGTTTTTTCAGAATAATAAATCAAATACATTTTCTGCAATTTTTAAATTGATCATCGAAACTGAAAATTGAAAATGAATTCAAAAAAAAAAAAAAAAAAATTGATTTCACGAATGTCAAATAGGAAAGTGTTGGGTGTTGTTCTCCTCAACTGTCAAAGTATATCCGAAGTTCCAATCTTCATTTGTTTAAATTTGTACACACACTCGAGATCAAATTTCTTGCACTCACCGTCCATTTGAATCTGCAAACCAGTACTCGAGCGACCTTCGAGAATAGCAAGACTTGTGTACGAGACGGATTTACATCATGAGAGATTCTATGTGGACAGGGGGAGTTTGATAGGGTTTGTACATAGGGATATTTGTCCAGTTTTCATTGATTGTTAGCAAAATTCTTGATAGGCTTAAATTCTTGTAATCACACTTTTATGTAACATTTCTCATTTCTGTTTGTAACCCCAACCCCCCTTTTGCTATCTTCTCTTTATTGCTTGAATTCACAAAATCCATAGCACTTACTTCCTGAACTGTAGGTGTATTAGGATAAGGTTCATGCTACATGTATTGAATTTTTTTTACCTAATCCCTTACTGACTACTCACAATAGAGGGGAGAGACCACATCTTGTGATTTTTTTTATTGACGCGGGTCCCACATACATGTGAGAAGAGGTAAACAATTTGGTACATTAAATTATGTACAAATATATTTACCCTTAGGACAATTGGTTCAATAAAGTTCAATTAAAAAATAAATAAATGGAAAATACACCTCCCAAACTATGTACCTTTCATTTAACAGTAATTTGTCTGGTATAATTTTCGAAACCCCAGTTTTCCATGAATATCCCAGATATTACCAGACATCTATGTTGCTTCCTACATGTACTGTTTGACATCGAATCAATTGAACTTCCTGCATAATGTGACAAAGAAGACTTGGTGGGGTCTTCGCCGAAATATGCACAGGAGTAGCACGTTTACTTTGCAAAAATGAAATTGATACAATTTAAATAAATATGTGTAATTTTTCTTTAATAACTTTAAACTCTTTAATGATAAAAGTGGGTTCCACTCTTTGTCGGTTTATTATTATTATTATTATTATTATTATTATTATTATTATTGCCATTTTATGCATTTACTGGAAAGGAGCTTGCTACAGTGTCCGAATTTTTTACCAAATCGCAGGCACCCCCCAATAGGCGGCCGCCATGTGGCGATTCGATAAAAAATTCGGTAACCCATTCGAGTGAAGTAGAATAATTCTTACTGGAAAAGTGACCTCAGCCTGTGCACATGGAGATAGTGAAGACATAATTTGTACAATAATGCTATAAGTACGATTTTATACCTAAAAAGAGGAAACGGGAACCAAATCACACAACGAAGATATATCGTAATTAGAATAAAATTATGGTTCTGTATGATTATGTGATTTTATTTTATACCTAATTTAGGTTTATAAATAGAAATATTGTATTTAATAAAAATGGTGTGGTTAGAGATATAATCCTGAAACAAAGTTACACATCTAACTACATTGAATCCTCAAGATTTTTCTCAATTCGAAATTTGAAGGTTGAATAACACAATTGGCTAAGAGATATACAAGCTTTGAAGAGAAGATTAAGGATCCATTGTTGGGAATTGGGTATCAACGAATAACAATCATCATGATTCTTTTCTTTATTCATTGTATTGAAACCGATTATGTTTCTAATCCTTTTGTCATTTAATTCCAATTCCAATTTTATATGGGCTAAATAATTTGTTATTATGATGAACGATGTATCTTAGATTTAATGTTTATTTAATTCAATTTTGATTGTGTTAATTACTTATTGTGTGTCTAATTACATCAATTGCTTGATCACCAATTGCTTGATTTAAGGACAATATTGGGATTGAGAGGAAATATATTTGTCTAGTTAGTGCAACAAGTGACGTGTTATAAGAGATTGAAAGATGGTTTCTAGGCTATGCAATCTTGATAGAATTCCTACACTTGAATGCTCTTATATATATATAAATTTACATAGAGATAGAGTAAATCTGGGCATATGAATAGAGTTCATTTTGTTCGAGTGAAATTATTAACTAAAATTGGTTAATTTGGTGGTTAATACATATGAAAAAGTGGCTGAATGAATTTGGATGGGATGAATGTAAAATAGCCTAGGTGAAAATGAAATTTCTAACCCCTTAATTTCAAAAGCTCTCCACAAATTAGATTAGTTAGGTTAATTTAGACTAATAAGAATAAGTCAGTTATACAATAAAATCTTGATTTGATAGTAGGTTACCACATTAATTTAGATTGAAGATAGAATGAGATTAAAAAATAAATAAAAATTGACAGTAGGTAATTAGTTTATACGGAAACGATATTCGGATTCAAAATTTGACTTTGTTACCTGTCATGATTCGTACACTTGCTGAATCATACGATCAAATTTTTTGTGCCATTATCAGGGACTAATTTATTTACTTTAGTTTTTATTGTCAATTTCAACTCTCTGGTTTGAATTTTTTTCTTTCTTTTTCATATTTCTTTTTCGGCCGATCTACTTGTTTCTCTTGATTTCATTGACAATGAACAATAGCAAGCAAGAACACAAGAAGAAAATGAGATGGGAGATCTCAAAATTGATGAAAACGACAAGCCTAGAGGGGATTTCTCCATCCTACCACGCTTTAAATTGAAGTGATATTATGCACTTGATGAAGTTGGTGAGGATAAGTACCTTTGTGAGTATTATGGGGACTTAGGCGCCCTATCATTGGGCCGGCCCAATAGCAGGGCTCAATATATAATCCACGTTGTAAGCAACAATCTAACTTCTTTTGGCCAAAAGGTCAAAGTATGGAAAAGACATTGTACTATATCATCATCACTTTGCTACACTTCAATGGAGGTGGCAATGAGCTGAAATTCAAATCTCGAACCAAATTCGAAGCTCGAGCTCGGCTCGAACAAAATGGGTTAGGCTTTTTTTTTTGCCCTAACCGAGCCGAGCAAAGGTTCAGAAAAAATTTTGAGGCTCAACTCAGCCTGATTTTCAAAAATGGGACTCGGCCCGATCGAGCCTTGGGCCGACCAAATCGGCTCGGGGCTTTTTCTGGGCCAAGTTACAAGCGGCTCGAGTCAACAAGCCAAATTGACATCTCTACTCTTCAGTTCGTATCGTTGGCCTAAAAAAGTAAAAGACACTATACTATTCGCGGCACGTTGTCAAAAGATACATGTGTTGTAGTATGAAACTAGTCTTGAATAATTTGGTCATATTCATCATCAATGTTCCAGAGATAATTTATCGAGAAAAAGCTTGTCTATAGTGTTGAGTGAAAATTACATTCGAAAATCAGAAAGATCTAAAAAATAGAAGGGAAGAAAAAGAAAAGAAAATTGATACGAACCAAAGTGTGTAGAGGCAGTAGCAAAACAACTATAAGTGATGTCTTAGTTTGTTTAACTTTTGGTCATATATTGATGACGAAAATAAGCTCAATATCACTTATTTAATTCACATTCGAGAAAATAAATTGAGCCCTTATTTGTTCCCCATTATTTTAAAAATGCATGTAATGACATGACCTTGCGCCGTAGTCGCTATCATATCATATATAATGTCCGTTTTGGGAGGGCATAGGCCCAACTTACCCCTCACGCCTTTTCTGACTCGTCCCCAGGATTCGAACTCAGAACCTCAATCGTATGAGAGACTTAAATTGAATTCTATTACCAATTGGGCAACTTATTCAATTGGTACTAAGATTCAATTTAAGTCTCCCATATGATGGAGGTCTTGAGTTCGAATCCTAGGGACGTGTCAGAAAGCCGTGAAAGGTAAGATGGGTCTATGCTCTCCCAAAATGGACAATACGTATAATATAATAACGACTACGTCGCAAGGTCGGGTCGTTACAAAAAAACGTGCGTATTTTGTAACGACCCGACCTTGCGCCGTTTTCATATCTTATGTACTGTCCGCTTTGGGAGAGTTTAGGCCCATCTTACCCCTCAGGGCTTTTTAACGCATCCCCATGATTCGAACTCAAGACCTCCATCATATGAGAGATTTAAGTTGAATCTTGGTGGGCAAGTAACAACCCGACATTGTTCCGCAATCATTATCATATCATACGTACTGTCCGCTTTGACAGAGCATATGCCCATCTTACCCCTCACGAATTTCTAACGCATTCCCAAGATTCGAACCCAATATCTCCATCATATGGGAGACTTAAGTTGAATTATGGTACCAATTGGACAAGTTGCTCAATGCAATAACCCTTATCACCTATTCAAGCAAACCCGACCTCCAACTTAAGATTTTCACAAAATTTCATCCAGTTAATCTAAGACAATCCACACAAAAGTTTTCACACATGAAATCCCTGTCCACATCTGTATTTTCCTACAACGGCTACATAACCCCCAAATTGTGCTAAATTTGATCTAAGGATAAGTAATTTATTATGTTTGAGTAAAATATCTATGTCCAACAATATCAACCTATCATTTATATGAACCCACTCATAGCATTAAAATGTCCAACTTAATTCTAGTGCACATATAATATCAAGTTTTGCAAGATTAAATCTCAATCAGTCTAGTATGTAACATATTCGGGTTCATAAATCAACATCAAATCTCAAATTTAATCATCATTACCATCCAAACTATCTAACACACACAAGCATACAATCTAAAACAAGAAAATATCTTTTTTTTTTATTTTTAGTTATTATATATATTTTTTGGTATTGAAGATTTTCAAATTTTTTTTGTATTTTAATATTATATACTAAAGCAATAACGAAAACACTAAAAAAAACACACGAAAAGTAAAAAACTCAAAGTTTTCCCAACCCCCAAACTAAAAATCGACGTTGTCCTCAATGTTATAAAACATAAATAAGAATATAAGGGGACGGAGAAGAAAAGGAAGAAGGTACTCCCTGAGTTTTTCTAATAAATGTACGAGGCATTATGTGTAACTGCTAGATAATGTTCTTTATCATGCTTTTCCCTTAGTCTATGTTGGTGTGAGTATTTCGCGACGTCATGTTCCTGCACATAACGGTCAAATCAAACATTAAATATCAAA
The DNA here is from genome assembly GCA_903798375.1 of Fraxinus sp. D2006-0159. NCBI lineage: Eukaryota > Viridiplantae > Streptophyta > Magnoliopsida > Lamiales > Oleaceae > Fraxinus > Fraxinus sp. D2006-0159. Next base: position 10,609 of record CAIGRQ010291273.1, read on the forward strand.
TAACCTAGAACATGTGTTACTTAGCCCAAACAATTGAAACAACCAACAATAAATTCAAAAGTGTATGGGAAAACATGATAGGATGGTAATACCCTATAAATAGAAACATGTCTATAACTAATACAACCTATTAATCAAGAATAAAACTATATGCAATGAAATATGAAAAACAAAATAAATACAAAGATTAGATAATTGGGTTGCCTTCCAATAAGCGCTGAATTTATAGTTTTTAGCTATACTGTATGGAGGTAAGGATCATAGTGGTTCACGTTGGAGTCTTGTAGCCTTACACTCATTGCAATTTCCAGCTTTACATTCTTTTTTTGCCCTCCAGACTTTGAACACTTTGTTCTCCTTTTGACTAAGGCTTCCTAGGAGTTTAGTCTCGGTCTCCCTCGAGTCTTGTTGCCCTTCTTCAACAATATACTTGCACTCCTATAGATAGAAAAAGGTATTAGGTTTATACTTGCTTCTGAGTCACATAAACAATTAAAATTAGAATCACTTCTTATTGAACAAGGGATTTTTAGACCCCCTAGATCTGTAGTTTAGGAAGTAATTTATTTGCAAGATGGCGCTACAATACTCATTTAACTTGATGGTCTAGAAATCTGTACGCTTTCTCTTTCTTGATATGATCTCCTTCATAAACTTTGCATAGTTTGGCATTTGAGATATAGCTTCAATCAGTGGAATATTGACATGAAGCTTCCTGAAGATATCCAAAAACTTTGAAAACTATTTTTCTACCTTCCTCTTTTGCAATCTCTGGGGAAATGGGATAGGAGGCACATAGAGTTTAATAGGAGTAGTTGCCTTAACATTTGGATCCTTTGATACTCTTTCTTGTTCCTTGTTTTGATCAGACTCTTCCAATTTTTCCTCAATCGTGGTAGGTACTT
>CAIGRQ010291322.1:0-13882 GCA_903798375.1 Fraxinus sp. D2006-0159
AGGCTTCAAATTTCGATGTATCACTTTGTTTTTAGCATCATGCAAGAAAGAAAGGCCTCTAGCAGTATCAACAGCTACCTTGATTCTAGTAGACCAAGAAAGACACTGATGCCCTCCTGTGGAAGAAAATCATTACCAAATGCCACCCATTGTTATTAGATATATGTTCTAATGTGGCTTCAAAATTTCTGGAAAATCATCACAAGATCCTATATGATGTAAACCCTTGGATTCAATTATACATCATTATTGGTGTGGAGTAAATTTTTACACATACCAACTTGAAAAGCAAGAACCACTTAGGTTCCTGAAAAACTTGCAATGAAGGGAACGGCCAATGTTCTAAAAACATGTAAAGTGTGATTAGGCGTGGAGACCAAACTTCAAGTTTTAAAAGCTTAAGCAAGGCATAGGAGTAGCCAATGTTCTAAAAACATGTAAAGTGTGGTTAGGCGTGGAGACCAAACTTCAAGTTTTAAAAGCTTAAGCAAGGCATAGGAGTAAAAAATGTTTTCGAATTTTTAATATTACTTTAAATTTTAAACCATTCTAAAAATTATTCAATTATTAAAATAATACATACCAAACATCTAAAATTATAAAATATTATATTTACTAAATTATTCTTACAATTAGTTAGTTATACAATTTTCTAATTTTCAAAATGCAAAAGCGAGACTATTTTCGCAGTTTCAAATAGACAAGTTCTACTTAATAGATTTATATGAATTTCATAAGTGCTTTCGAAGTTTTCAACAAAACGATAAGCCTCAAAATCATAATTATATAATGTAGATAGCATCATAACTTAAATTTTATCTAACTCTTTATCGTATAAAGTCATTTTTTACTTTTATACAGATAAAGTCATTTAAAAACTAGAAACTAAGTCAAATAAAGGCTTTTAAAAAAGGGAAAAAAATAAATTAAAATCAAATAAAAGGCTTTTCAAAAAAGGAAAAAAATAAAAAAAAAATTAATAATGCGTGCTTAGACACCCCTAGTCGAGCATTAAGTGGTTAATTTGGCAGCTGACAGCTTAATTTCGAGTTTACTGTCAAAGCGTGACGTTTCATCCGCGCCTCGTGTCTAGGCAGCACCCAGACGTGCTTTTTAGAACACTGAGAAAGACGGATCCATAATCCCCGTACATTTAAAGTTGTGATGCACAAAGTGTTTTTTAGAAGCCATGACCAGAAATTTATCAGCTAAGCATTCCATAACTATATCAAGTAATGGCTTTCTGTATTCGTCTACTAAAGGAGCAAACTACTAAAAATATTGAAATGATTGAGATCCTCACTGGAACTAATGAAACATATAATATTTTAAATTATATCCAAGAGTTAGTCATGGATAACCTATACATATGAAACAAGTACAAGAAATGGCATAGAGCTGGTAGACAAAGGTAATGCTTCACGGATTATTAAATAACAAATATGACAAGGGAGTAATATATTTAAGGGTGGCTCATAAATAGAAAAAATATTAAGCAACCATGCATCTAATAATAAGTTATTTAAGTGAAACCTACTTCTGAACAAGTGATTGTCCAAGCTTCCTTTTGGCATGAACTCATATACCGAAAGAAGGTTGTCACCCTCGTTGCAGTAAGCAATAAGTTTAATCAGGTTTGGATGACGAAAATTGCTCAGATAATTAACATCTGTCTGCAAAATGTGGGTGGTTACTGAAAGTTTTTCATAACTATGTCGTAAGACTCGCAAAGACTGCAAAAAAGAACCTACCAACCATTCCTCGAACCCTTGGAAACCACAGGGAATCCACTTCTTGATAGCAACCATCATTCCAGATCCCAGATTTGCAGAAGTAAGAGTGCGCTCGTTGATCCATCCCTTAAAAACAAGAGCAAATCCTCCTTCCCCTAAAATGCAGTCAGGTCGAAAGTTTCTGGTCGCTTTCTGTAATTCTTCGAACCGAATGGGCTTAGCATTAGCATTTGGCTGTCCATCTTCAGATCTTGGCTTAGGGAGGCTCTCACCACTACTTTCTCCACTATAGAAAGGAATACTTGAGCTGGAGGAAGCTGAAGAATTGCAGGATTTGCTGAGAATTCTAGATGCTTATGATGTATTACAGGAACAGGTGCAGAGAGCCAAATATTTATACCAAGTTCGTTGCATGAATTAAAGTAAATTTCAAATGATAGCAAACATAAACATGAATTTATGGGGTTCACATGCATAAAACATATACTCTGTTGCTAGTAAAATATTTTAGCAATCATCACTCAAACAAGACAAGAGGCTGAACGTTCAAAAACACAATTTTAAAATGGCTAACTTGGTGGTGAAAAGGAGAGGAAAAAAAGAACATAGAAGTATCACAATTTAATCATCATCGAAATCCAAAGTTTACTGGGAATGCACGTATGTTCACTAATAAGATTGAAACTAATTTTTATATGTTCTTTAATATCTCTCCACATTTTGTCAAACATTAAAAAAGGGCATCAGAACTTCATAATCATGTGATTTATACTAATTTTCCTATTTTACAGGAAGTGAAATCATTCTGTGCGAAGGAAACATAAAGAACAGAACATTATAACCCACTCAAAATTTCAGACTTATGCAAAGTAATCTACTGAAATATATTTGAACACTCACCTTACTAGTAATCAAACAATACCCAATTTAATAACAATAATATAATTTAATCCCTCTAAAGAAACATAACAGAAAAATCAGGACCAAATCTAAGGCGCAAATGAAATTGCAAAACAGGACAAATAATGTAGAGATAAAAGCAATTAGCGTCAATCCTTAACCAAATAATTAATATAGACCGGCTTCTAATTGCTTCATTATCACAAAAAGTATAAGAGACGCACCTTCAGGGTTTACTGGAATATGATTGTGAATAGGGGAACTGAAACTGAACCTGGAACTGAAATCTGAAGAAGTAGAGCTGAAACTGGGGGCACGAGCAAGTTCCCGAAACTCCTCTCGTTTTAATGTGGCTCCAACCAGCCTCTCCCAGTTGTCGTAAATTCTACTCATTTCCACACACAGTTTGGAGAGATATAAGTGCGTAATTATCAATAAACTTCACCCATATAAGAGGAATTCATTTACAGATTTTGCATATGTTAATTAAAGGCTCTGTGTGTGTGTGTGTATTCATCGGAATGAAAGGTTGAGAAAACGCCACTTCTTGACATTTGTGTTCAACTAATGTGCAGTCCATGTGTCACGGGCTGCAGCTTTGCTTAAGCCTCGTGTTGTAAATAATTTATTTAATTCATAAAATAGTTAGAAAATAGAAAAATAAAAGTACTGTTGCGTGCTTGCCGTGCCGAATGGAGAGATAAGCATTCTCATCCCGTGACACCATGTGCGGCACTGGGGTTGGTCCACCCAAATTCAATTCAATTAATTTTTAATTTTAATCAATTAAATGTAGCGAACCCAAGTACAAAACACCCTTGTTTGAGCCCATTTTGGAGGCCGAAGGAGTTTTGAAATACTATTTTTCACAGGATTTTTGGTTAAAGATGAGGAAAAAATTTCGAAATTAATTTTGAAAAAATAATTTTTTTTTTATAAAATGGAACTCAAAAAGATAGTATGATGCTTAATATTCACCTTCCATGGGAAGATTGATTGATTATGTACAAATGGAATATTAATAATCCCACTTACGGCCACTCATCGTGTCTGCATTTAGCCGTGTTTGGATTGATAGAAATCAATTTTTTAGTAAATTTTTAAAAGATGATTAAATATGTGGCTGAAAGGTAAATCGAAATTGTGGGTTGTATTAAATTTGTTGTTGAAAATGAGTTTGGCCAAACAGGGACTTAAATTTTTAAGCCAAGTCAGTTTTTTACTTTTGGATGGAATAGTTTGTGAGAGATCAAATTGAAATTGGTTCAAAACTTAAGTGACTAAAATTGTATTAAAAAACTTGAGTGACTAATATGATCATTTTGAATAAGTCGAGTGACCTCCACTCTTTTACACATAGTAGTGTAGCCTACGTATTAAAGCGTTAGTTTTCTTGACAATGACTTCATGACTTTATCATCGCTGATATTTGCTAAATATAATTTTCAAAATTAGCCGTTGTTTGATGGCCATTATTATGTAAAGATGATGCTTTGAATATTGATTTTTCTAAGAATGTGTTGTTAAAGTATGAAGAAAAATTTTAGGTTTATATGCAAAATATTTTATTGTGTGTGTTGTTGAAAATAAGTATGAAAAATAAAATGTTTTTGTTGTAAAGGGAGTCAAAAAGGGGCTAACTTTTTAAGTAGCATTACTTACTTTTTAAGCACAACCAAACATGCCCTACCAAATGGGATAGATACATCCTGTAAATAACGTCTCAAGTAATTTCTTCCTTATTTTCAAAATTAACTTTTTAAGTAGCATAACTTACTTTTTAAGCACTGTCGGAACTAAATACGTCCAGCAAATAATGTCTCAATTATTTTCTTCCTTAATCAACAAGATAAAACTTTCACAAGATAAATTGTGGATTGTTGTCAACATCGTAAGTTTGATCGAGTTCGGATGATGAAGTCGAAAGTTTTTGGTTGCATTTTTTAATTCTTTAAACGACATAGATTTAGCATGGAACTTCAATGTCCTATTGCTGCTGGATGGAGCTGAAGAATTGTTGGATTTTCTGAGAATCTTGGAGCTTAACAAGGTGGAAAAGATACAAGATTGTTTCATATGAATTAAATCAAAATTCAAATGATAGCAAACATAAACATGAATTTAAAGTAGGAAACGTGCTGCGGGCTTTAAAGTTCAAGCTAATTTTTGTGCATTATTTAGTGTGCTTCTATACATTTTTCGATCACTTAAAGGTATTAGCACAAACTCAATTATATTTGAAGATTCAATTAACTAAAAAACTGTTATACCCATAAAATATCTCATATTGGGCAAGGGTCCGGCCCATTAGGCCCACGACCTATTTTCACTTCTATATATATGCAATTCATGTCATAACAAAAGAAGATCAAGGAGGGGACGTGGCAGGGATTTTGTTGACTCATTTTTTGGAGTCAACAGATTGGCTGTTTTTGTGAAAACTAACCATGTACCACAATCAAAAAGTCACCAAAAAATATAGTTTTTTGGGACAATTTCTCTACCAGAAAAAGAAAAGACAGCAACCGAGAAGGATAGTGTTTTCGGGAAGCTCCTCAACCAAAAACAGAGAGGTCACCACTAAAAGATGAAAGAATGGTCACTCGGAGCATCTGAAAATTTCCTGGAAGAAATGGAGAAATTGGAAAAGGGTTGAAAAAACCAGGGTTGAAAAATCCGCCATAAAAAATGGTTATTTCCGATTAATGGTTGAAGAACAAAAGACAGTTGGGAGAAGTAATTTTCCTGAGAATTTTCTAGGACTCAAATAAGAAGAAAATGCCATCAACAGATAGCTATTACAACATTCACCATTTCTTCTTTAGAACAAATCAACATCATATGAAATACAAATCCAACAACTGGAAGAAAAGTTAAATGAGAAAAGAGGTGGTGGTTTTTGCTGCAGGAAATGTTTCTTTTGGTTTTGGGAGTAGACGGAGACAAGGAAGATCACCTCATTTAGCATTCCTACCACAAAACTTTCTGCCTTGGTCTTTGAAAAAACAAAAATCACAAGTTGAATGAGATCAAAATCAAGCCTCCTGAACACTTATCACTCCAAAAATTTTATATTATATATAGCTATTTTCCACAAAAACCATCGGCCAGAACCTCCAAAAATGATATTATCACGAAACTCATGAATTGTTACTATTACATTTATGAGACCAGGGAAGAAAATGAAGAAATCAAAGGCAAATATTATAATTCCTTTTACTCATGAACCATCGGCTATCGTTCCGACGACTACTCCGATTCTGGCGACTCAGGTCACAAGTCACAGCCCAGGTCACAACTCAGGTCGGCAACTACTCCTATTCCGGTGACCGTTCCGACGACTGCTCCGATTCCGACGACTCATGTCACAAGTCACAGCCCAGGTCACAACTCAATAATTTTAAAGGTCACAGATTATTTTATTGGTCACGAATAAAAAAATTACAGGTCACAAATTAAATTTTAGTCACAAATTATAGAATTTTAAGGTCACAGATTAATTTTTAGTCACAAATTGTAGAATTTTAAGGTCACAGATAGTCCATTATGCGGTCACAGTTGGTCATGATTCACACCAAAGGTTCAATAGTCACAGCATAGGTCACAACACATGGCTCAAGTCACAGCATATATCACAATACATGGCTCAGGTCACAGCATTGGTCACATAGTCTATACAGCGCCACCTCACCACCACCACCGTCTTACATGCCCTAACCCTACTCTGCCGCTGCCACCACAGCCGGCAACTCACCACAACCACCATCACTAACGTCGCCAATACAACCTCACCAATCGATGGCAAACCAAAAATCACGACAATCTTCAACACCAACAAAATCGCTGCCACCACCACAGAACTTATTAGATCCATAACAACATACCACCACTGCAGTCTGCACACCACCAAACACACCCAATAATACACCACCCACAACGTTACCAAAATCGCACACATCAACACTGCCATCACCAGATTCTACAACTGCATCACACATCCCCCACCACCTCACCGCACACATTCTCTACCGTCACACTGCGCTCCTCCACAACACTACTAAAAAAAAAAGAACAAGAATGGATCTGTAGCAACGGAAGGGCGAAGCTGCATCTGCTCCGTCACAGCGGTGATTTGAAAGTCACGGAGTGGCTTCGCAGCAAATCCATAAAATTGATGCATTCAATAGCCTAAAATTTCAAGTCTCCGTACAAGAAGCCCAACAATGGTATTCTGGTCCTTTAAGCGGGCAGTGACCGTAGATCTGCTTCGCACGGCGGGCGGCGACGGGTTGCGTAAAGAGAAAATGGGGGAGGGCGATGGGTTGTTCCGTTGTGAGAAAAATGAGAAGGCGACATGTTGTGGGAGGAAGGAGAAGGCAACGGCTGGTTGTGGAAGGGATGGCTAGAGAGAGAGACGATAGAAATTAGGGATTTAGTAGGGTGGGGTGTATATAAATTATTGTTTATAATATTATTATTAATATTTAATTAAATTTAAAAATTTGTATCTATCTATAAAATATCTGATTTTTGAACATTAAAACTTAAAATCTGATTTTTGATCTTGGATTTTGAAAAGCAGGGATCCATGTAATTTCCACTTGAAATAATTTGCACAGAGTGAGAATTGTTAGTGGGTCCCCAAATTCTGCCCATTTGAATGATGGGCTCAAGTAGATTTAGGCCACATGATATAAAGAATTGGGCCTAAAATTTATTTTCTTGGGCCATTTTGGTAGGATTCTTATTTGTACTGGGCCATTGCAATTATCTCCCCTTCACAAATTTATGAACTCTGTCATTTCTATTCAAGATGAACTCTCATCCAGCAGCCCATGTAAGAGAGAGGAAGTACACTGTCGACACCATTTTGAACTTTCCCATAAAATCCAGGCAGTAAAGTCACACTCCAGCTACTACACATAATTCTCTGTTGTAACCCCTCACATGGGAAAGCAACAAAATGCATCCATAGGTTTTGGAATAACTAATATCATTTTTAGTAAGCTTTCATGAATTTCCCCTTTATTATCTCCAATGCATCTATTTCTTGATTAGTTTATTTGCTGGGTAATGCTTGACATCAAATTGAGCCCAAAAATGTGATCAGCCCATTATGGTTCTTTGGCAACCGGGTAGCCCACTTACTTAGCATCTATTTCTTGATTAGTTTATTCAAAGTGCTGGTTTTATGGTAAAGTGGGCATGCAAATTAATTTCCAGCCATATCAAACGATACCATGGCTTATTTATCTTAGTGGCCTTAAGACTTGGGCAGTTAAAAATTAGCAGAATACATTTCTTGGTGAAAAAATTGAGTTCCTTATTTGATTCAAATCATATTCCCATTGAACCAAGTTCATTTGCTTTAATAATGAGCGAGTTTTTGCATGGAATTGAGGCCCTATCTGGATCTAATATCTTGAGCAGACATATACATCCATTGCCAAGGCAAACTAAAACAGTGGCATGTGTTCCATCTCAATCATCGGTTTGTAAAAATCCACATGCTGCGTGATTTACACGGTCTAATTGGAATCATATGGATTGAATTGTATATTCTAATCTTGTCTACTTGGAGATTAAATTGTGTACAGAGTTTATACGACGCAAGAAATTCGAGGAGAATTTGCATTCTTTAGTAATTTCTTGATGCCATAGACTACAACTTTAGCAAAAAATACAAAATACAACTATGCACACTGTGTTCAACAGAATGTCCAACTGGGATTTCTCTTATTTAAGGCCGTTTTGATCATCTTCTGTATTATTCGAGGCAAGCTCTAAGACCTCACATTCCCAGGGCTAGCTTGTAAGACCCTGTATCATTGAAGGCGAGTCCTAACTCGAGGATTTCTTATTAGTAGAGGTAATATTTTAGAAGTCCTCGTTCCTTGAATAAAGGAAGAGACAATATTTATTGAAGTCCTCATTCCTTGAATAAAGGAAAAGGTAGTACATTTTTAAGTCCTTGTTCCTTGAAAAAAGGAAGAGGCAAATCGCTAGATGTTTATTCCTGGCTTTGCGAGATGCTTATTCCTCGCCTCTCACTATTGTTGAGCCTAGCTGTAAGATCTCGTCATTCTAAGGCCAGCCTAACTGTATGACCTTGTCATTATGAGGCCAATTTATAAGACTCTGATAGTTCAAGAGCTATTTGCGGGAATTTTTTATTCCCTGTTTCGCCGGACGTTTATTCCTAGCTTTGCGAGATGCTTATTCCTCGCCTCTCACTATCGTTGAGCCTAGCTATAAGACCTCATCGTTCCGAGGCCAGCCTAACTGTAAGACCTCGCCATTCTGAGGCCAGTTTATAAAACTCCGATAGTTTGAGAGTTATTCGCGGGAATTTTTTATTCCCTATTTGGCCAGATGCTTATTCTTAACTTCACGAGATGCTTATTCCTCGTCTTTCACTATCGTTGAGCCCAGCTATAAGACCTCGTCATTCCGATGCCATTTTATAAGGTTTCGATAGTTCGAGAGCTATTCGTGGGAATTTTTTATTCCATGTTTCGCCAAACGCTTATTCCTGGCTTCGCGATATGCTATTCCTCAACTCTCACTATCATTGAGCCCAACTGAAAGACCTCGTTATTTCGAGGCCGGCCTAACTGTTCGAGAGTTATTCGCGGGTTTTTTATTCTCCACCACACCAGATGCTTAACCCTGGTTGGAGATCTCGTTCCTTGAATGAAGGAAGAGGGATTATCTACGTTCATTGAATAAAGGAAGATGCAGCATTATCTTGGAGTCCTCATTTAGGAAACAAAGTTTGCAATATAAAAATTAAATTTCCACAAGTTCATTAAAAATATTTAAAAAATGCCTCCTATTGAGAAAGCTCAAAGGATAAGCCTCTTCATTAACGACCCATCTCTATGAAGAAATGCGTGGGCACTTCGACGAGGAGTTGGATTCCAAAGAGAACCATATCTGCACTTGCGAAGTGTGGCACATGCCTTTAACAATAAACTTGTTAACGAAGTCTCAATATGGTCGAACCGCTCAACCTCTTGCTCAGGGAAGTTATCAATTATGGTAAGCTAAAAATGTTCTTCTGAAAGCGAGGCTATCAAAAGCTTAAAAATTACCTCCTAGTGACAAAGATCAAAGGGAAAGCCTCTTCATAGATGATCCGTCCCTATGAAGAGATGCGTGGGCACTTCGACGAAAAGTTAGATCCCAAGAAGGACCACATCTGCACTCGCGAAGTGTGGCACATGCCTTTAACAACTAAAGTTGTTATGGAAGCCTCAACATAGAAGAACCACTCAAACACATGCTCAGGAAAAGGATAAAAGGCAAGCGAACTACTTATACTTGTGCAAATTATAAACAAAGCCAGACAAAAGACTAAAGTGCTAAAGAGCCTCAGTTCATAAACATTGATGTGCTTAAGATCAGAAACCTATTAAAGTACACGACCTTCTAACACATGCAAAATTGCAAGTTTAATTATGTTATTGAGGTTCAATATGCATAAGTTCGACACTTTTGTCAGTCCCATGTTATTATAAGTTTAATGTTACTATACATCTGATGTTATTATAAATTTGATGTAACTATGAGTTTGATATTATTATTGAAGTAGAGTAGGTTCAAATTACACCGAAGAGCATGTCAATACATTAAACAAAAGCAGTAAGTACGAAAAGTAAATAATACTGGTACATGAGTTAAATTTGTTTTATTTATTTAACAAATATTCGACTCAGACTTCGGGGACTATGATATTAGTATCATTACATTATTACTGCTAGTATATGCATTATATTATTGTTGCTGAGTGCATACTTTACATCATTGCTAGCAGGTTATGACGCATATTATATCTAGGAGAAATGAAATATATCATTATTCACTTTATCATCATGAGTAATTTGATGTGAAAATGGATCCCGATTTATTTTATATATGTGCGGCAGAGATATTATGTTGTATTACAAGTTGGTTTAATCCATATTGCAGAGGAGATGCTGCCTAAATTTCGACAAATTATATGCGGCATCTATCTTTCGAAGCAATTCGTAAGCCCTCGCTTATTCAGGCTGGCACGCATATTTTCTAAAGGTAGTTCGTAAGTCCGATTTATCAAAGCTACTTATATTTCTAAGGTAATTTGCAAGGCATCACCTACCGACAGCTTATATTTCGAAATCCGATCCACACATGAACATACAACTCAGACTTAGGGGACTATTGTTATATCCATAAAATATCTCATATTGGGTTTGGGTCTGGCCCATTAGGCCCACAAGCCTATTTTCACTTTTATATATATGCGATTCATTTCATAACAAGGGGGGATCAGGTGGAGGGGATGTGGTAGGAATTCTGTTGGTTCATTTTTTGGGGTCAACGAAAACTATGCAATTTAATTAAACAAAAAATAGCTAATTAGCTATTCATGTTAAGATTCTTGATTCTTAGGTAAGCCTACATCTAACATTCAAAAGAAACTGCAAAGCCGTGAGGGAGAGGATAAGAAAATGTTTTGAAAGTGTCTTAACAAACGCCTAAAAGATATGTATAAAAGAAATTTGAGACAAAAAAAAAAAAATTACACCAAGAAATTAAAACGAGATGGAATGAAGATTGAAATCCCAATATACAAATAGCAAAATCCACATTAAAATTTGCTTCTTTATAGCATATAAATACATGTTAGTTGTAAATAGACTAACGGATGTATTCAATTGTGACTTTTGAAGATTTTTATGGACAATTTTTAAGTAATGACTAATGTGAATTTCAAGAATTTGTTATGAATTTGTATGAAATTAATGAAGGACTTTATATAGACTTTCATTTTACAATTGTGACTTTTGAAGATTTTTATGGACAATTTTTAAGTAATGACTAATGTGAATTTCAAGAATTTGTTATGAATTTGTATGAAATTAATGAAGGACTTTATATAGACTTTCATTTTAAACTTTTATATACTTTTATAGAATTCAAAATGCTTTTGAAAACCTTAATTTATATTGTACGACGGATTTCATGTACTATATTGTACGATGGATTTCATGTATTAAAATACAGAAATCGCTACAAATTGTATTTATGAGAAATACAAATAGATATGAATCTTCTTGTAATTGCAAAATTGCAAAACCCTCTAATTAATTATCTGAATGTTTGAAGACGAGGAGCCACATGGCTTGAAGCTTGGGCTTCGAGACTTGTTAAGAATTTGATTTGTTGAGAACCTTACTTGTTCGACACTTGAATTTCGGACCTTGGATTTGCACTTCGAAACTTGGGCTTGATCTTGATTTAATTCGAAGAAGATTTTGATTTTCTTGGATTTGCTTGATTTGAATATTTTGATCTTCTTCGTGTTTGCCAGATTTGGAGATGAAAGGATTTCTTCTCTTCCTTCGATTTTGGGATTCCTTCTGCACTTCGTGATTTTCTTCTTCACTTTTTCTCCTCCTTTTTTATGGACCTTTGGTCCTATTTATAGGAAAAATTTGTGATCAATTTTGATAATCACTTAATTAATTCAATTATAATGATTATAATTAAATAATTGTGGATTTTGAAATCATGGGATGGGCCTTTAAAATTTTATGGGCCTTAGTAGACTTTAGTTTAGTTAAACGTAATTGGGCTGGTTATTTAAATTGACCAAACTCATTATTTGTTATTTTATTTATGTCTACAAATGCCCTATTAAGATTTATTTATTTATTATGAAATAAATAAATTATTAAATTTTAGATTTTCGATTTTTTTTTATTTAACGTAACCGTTATTCGATTATTTATTGATTTTACACAATTTCTAACTTACTTGATTTTAATATTATTATTTTTTAACATGCCTTTTATGTTTTATGGTAAGTTGGGCTAAAGTGAAGCACAATACCTACTTATTTCTAGGAACAAATTATTAGGTTTAGAGACAAGTATATCAAATGAAGGTATGAATTTTTTTTCTTCTTCTCTCTCTCTCTCTCTCTTTCTTTTCTCTCTTTCTGCCACTTTTCCCACGCTTTATTTTTCTCTTTCTTTTCTCTCTCTCCCTCTTTCTCTATCTCTCTCCTCTCTTTCTTTCTGCCACCTTTCACACGTCTTTTTTTTTTTTGAAAACTGTATGAATAGCGTATGACATTGTTCACATGAATACTAACAGTTTTTTTTTGGGTTGAAAATTGCGTGAACAATACTCTTCACGTGAATAGTAACAATTCTTTTATTTTTTTAAAGTATGGTTGTTATAATTTAGTAGACATTCTTCACTTGGCTTTAGACCTTCTCCTTTGATTGTTTCTTGGTCTCAGTTTCTCACACAAATACCAAAACCTGGGATTTATGGAGTCTTTCGATGACGTCCTTTTACAAGGGTCCATCCTCCCTCGCTTTCTTCTAGTGTCACATTTTCATTAGGTGAACTTCCATACCCCATGTCCCCAATTTCAATGTTTCTCCTTCTTACTTATGAAGGTAGACCAATCATCACCGATCTCGTCTTCAGACTCCAAATCAGAATCCCAAACATCCAAATTATCTGTTATAATTTCGTAAAATGTTGGACAATTGGGTACACGTGGTCCATCCATCCCTGGATAGACGTAATTAATGGTAATTTCTCCGTCTACTTCAAACTTCACTGGAATGGCTCCTTCTGGAAGTTGCGGTCCAAACTCTTCAATCGAGGATTTACTGGCATCGTACGTATGGGAAAATGTACGTTCCTTCTCTGAACTGAAATTGGACCAAATGAAACCATTGAGCAGGTGACCGTTGGGTTNACTGGAATGGCTCCTTCTGGAAGTTGCGGTCCAAACTCTTCAATCGAGGATTTTCTAGCATCGTACGTATGGGAAAATGTACGTTCCTTCTCTGAACTGAAATTGGACCAAATGAAACCATTGAGCAGGTGACCGTTGGGTTTTCTCCAGTTTCAAGTTTGATCTTATTTTCTTTGTCCAAGCGAACAATAAGATCTTTCAATACAAAACATTTTTTCACCAGTTGACTGATGATTCTATGAAATTTGTAATATTTAGGATGATTGACCTTACCAACTTCCTCAGGTCTCTTTGGAGCTGGAAGTTTGATTATCTTTTGTTCGAGTAGTTGATCCAGAATTCCAGAATCTTCAGAATCTAAGAATGGGTACTCCTTCTCTTCAAGTTTTTTCAACGTCACATGACCTCTGCTTTGGACTAGTCCCTGGGTAGGTCTGAACTCTGTTTTTGATTTTGGGTTTGATCTCGACCCTTGGAAGGCTATCTT
>CAIGRQ010291355.1:0-13488 GCA_903798375.1 Fraxinus sp. D2006-0159
TTCAGCAGAAGATCTCATTTTGTTCTGTGGTCCTTCTGTCAGGTAATTTTCAAAAAAATAATTCAAGACACCCGGCAAGAAAATGTCGGGGGCGGCTGAAGCCAACACTTTGACGACCAGTCGGGATCCATTCACAATCGCACACGCTTCTTCCGCCGTCCATAATTCTCCGGCACCAGCACAGACCCCGCCGGTTTCGCAGGCGCAGTTGGATCAGACTATGCGGATGATGTACAGCACAGATGGAAGTGCCACCGTGTACATGCCCGTAGGATCATCCCCGCAGCCGTACAATCCTGTCCCTGCGGGCGCGGCCCCAGTAAAAAATGAAACGAATTTGAACTCCGGTGAGCAGAAGCGGAAGAGGGGGAGACCGAGGAAGTACGGCCCCGATGGCAGCATGGCAATGGCCATGACGTCGGCCCAGAGGCCCGTCGGCGTCTCTCCACCTCCGCCGACCAGTGGGACTTTCTCACAGTCTATGGCAACTCCACCTTCCGTCGCAACTCCTCCGCAGATGCAGCCACCTCTGGGCGGATCGGCGTCGCCAAGTACCAAGAAGGGCAGAGGTCGACCTCGTGGTTCCAGCAAGAAGCAGCAAAAGGAAACTATGGGTAAAGACCCTTTCTTTTTCTTTGAAGCTATACATGTATATCTAAATGAACTAGATGGGGTTTAAATTAAATTATTTGATGAATCTTTGATTGAAAAATTAAATCTTTGTAATGGATAACTTTGTTTCTTTTAAGAATATTTGACAAAATAAGCTGGACCAGACACGTTTCTATTCTTTCTTTGTTTAATGTTAGTTGTAATTAGAAACTAGAAATAGGTTTTGGTGGTTGTTCTTGTTGCTATAATATAGCAATACAGAAAATGGGAAACTATATTTATGGGTGAATGAAATCAAATTGAGGTATGGGTGTCTGCTGGAACTTTGGGCCTCCAAAATTTTATAGAAGGGGAGATTACCAGTATGCCCCTGTGCTGCTTTCTTGCTTTCCTTTTGCTTTTAATATAATCTGCCTACTATTGTTATGTGTTTCAGATGCACACAGAGAAGATGTACTGGTGAAAATTAACATGACTTCTGTCATATTCTTTACTTTTCATCTATTCATTTTTATTTTATCTATTTTTTTGGGAAGATATTTAATTATTAGTATTCTTTTATTTTTCTTTTGTTTTATTCACTATAGTCTATGATTTCATCACATTTTTTTAATGTTATTGACATTTTTTCATGCTATTTTTTTTTTTTCAGGATCAACTGGTGTTGGATTTACTCCGCATGTAATCAGTGTCAAGGCAGGAGAGGTTAACATTTTACCCCTTCCATTCTTATTTGTTAAGTCAGTGGTATGTATTCACTATTCTAGAAGGAATGTTTAATCTATTTCATGTATCTAAGAAACTGATACAGGTAATCAGAATCGCCAAGAGCCTTGTTTTTTTTTTTTTTTTATAAAAGTTCTTCCAAGTGTCCTAAAGTTGAAGGTGCATGAGACTAGTATTTAGCTTTTCTTAATAATTATACCATGCAGTGAATGCAGCTGATAAGGTAATGACTCCCACCAAATTATTTGTATGTCCTGTGTCCTTTAACTGTCTGTAGAATTCTATCTAATACTGGTACTTACTCAATTTTCACTAAGAGCCAAATAATTCTTTACTGAGCTACCATTGCTTGCTTTCTTTAGTGGTTACTCTATATGAAAATATGTAACGTGGTAAACTCCTTGGGGTTGTATACTCCGTCAGAACAGAAGAAAAGGAGTTGTTTTTGTGATTTTACTTTTTATGTTATGTAACATTGTACTTCATCATGACAAAGATGTGTACTTGCTTGAAAAATGCAGTAGAAGATTTGAACTTAGGTGTGGAATTGCAGATCACTAAAGCATTGTATAAATTCTTTTTTGTTTATGTATGGTTAGTAATGCTATGTTTTTTGTGTCAACTAATCTTTACAATATTCTGTTTTATTTTAAAAGTGAAGCTAATTAATTGATTCGACGAGGTAGGATTGCACTGGCACTTCAATACATGAGTATCAACTAGTATTTGGTAATGGTAAGAAGTAAATAACATCTGATATGCAGCAAAATACTGATGGGACGGATTAAGTAGTTACATGTAAATAATGGAGTACCTAGGCTCTACCTATATTTCTTTGGTTTGCAAAAAGAAACTTTTAAAAAGTTAATGTTTTTCTTTTGTGTATGCATAACATATATAGGTATTATGGTGGTGTGCTGAACTAAAAATTTATTATTCCTCGGTCCTCTTCTATACTAAGTTCTTTCTTAAATTAGAATTTTTTTCTTTAACAAATTGCGATGGTTCTCTTGATTTCATATAACCTTCTCATTTATTTAAAGTACACTAGCATTAGAGAAAATCACAAATCACAACATTTGATCTTATGTTCCTTTTATCGCATTTATTCAAATTAAAATTTCACCCAAGATTAACTGTTGATCGGAGATGGTTCTTTCTTTCTCTGTTTTTTCTTTTTCTTTTTTTTTTTGCAGGTATTTTCAATAATACAAGTCAATTGATTTAAGATTTTTACCTGAGGGAGATCTTGGCATGCACACTGCTATGAACTACATAAAGGATGACTAGGAGAGAATTATGTATAATGTTACTAATTTTTAGTAATTGGTTTTCAGGACGTGTCTTTGAAAATAATGGCTTTTTCTCAAAATGGTCCAAGGGCTGTTTGCGTCCTCTCTGCCAATGGTTCTATATCAAATGTGACACTTAGCCAAGCTGCAACATCTGGGGGAACTGCAACTTATGAGGTTTTTTATTTTTTGTCTGTTCATTTCTTCTAGTTCCTTTATGCTGAATAATAATAACAAATCTGATCTTTGGAGGAGTTAACAAATTTAAAATTTGTCAAAGTATTTTGTTTTAGTGATATTTTTAATTTATCTTTTCACCTGTATCGTAAGAGGTTTAATAATAACTATAGTGTCTGAATCGTGTGACATCTTACTTCGAATATCCCAATCTGGATGAGGCTATCAGAAATTTAGTAGTCTGAATTACTTAAGATTTATGTTCTTGTTTATAATAGAATAAAATGTCCATGCTTTCTCGGGAATTTCTTCCGATGGAATAGTTTATTTATTACATCTGTTTGTGAATTCCTGCTTATCATTTTAACTTAAGTAGGGGCGGTTCGAGATTTTGTCCCTTTCTGGCTCATTTATGCTATCAGAAGTTGGCGGTCAGAGGAGCCGAAACGGTGGATTAAGCATTACGTTAGCTGGTCCTGATGGAAGGGTTCTAGGCGGTTGTGTGGCTGGTTTACTAATTGCTGCATCTCCTGTACAGGTTTGTTTGCTCTTATTTCGACTCTTTTACTGCATATAGGCACTCATTTTCAATCTGTAGTCCATATTGCAACATCTTGGAACACACGTGTAGTACTTTCGTACCTTCATTATTTGTCTGTACATTGCTTCTTAGCTTATTGTATCTATGATGAGTAGAAGATTACACATCATTCCAGTCATATCAATATGTAAGCTTACCCAACTAATAGCATGGTTTCTGAAATATCAGTCATGAGGACAGAAATTGGAAGGTTGACATATCTTCTGGCTATCCATCTCGTTTGAACTACATCAAATCTTGTGATAATAGTTCATCTTGTTTTGGATTTATATGTAATGTGGATCCACTAGGATTTTGGTTAATATACATATACTCCTGATTACACTTGTGTCAGATCCCTGTCATTTACTCGTCTTGAGTTGATTAATTTTCTTTGATCATAGTTGTTTTTTTATATAATTACTGTTTGTCCCACTAGCATTAAATTGGCACTTGAATTTTTCGATAAAGACTAACAGATCAAGACAACAATGGTAAATTCCTTCATATCCAAAACACAACATTTGAACAGAACACACTAGGGTCCTACAGATCACGCTTCTTGGTAGTACTTCATAATGTTGTTGCTTAACGCTATGTAATGCATTATCAATGTTTTTCGCATTACTAAAGTAAATTCTCCCACTTGGCAGGTAATTGTTGGCAGTTTCATAGCGGATGGTCGCAAGGAATCAAAACCAGCGAACCATATGGAGCCTTTATCGGCTCCACCAAATATCAACCGGGGTGGTGCAATTGGTGCCAGCAGCTCACCATCACACGGGACGCTGAGTGAATCCTCTGGTGGGCCCGCTAGTCCACTCAATCAGAGCACTGGACCTTTCGGTAACAATAACGTTCAAGGCATGCCGTGGAAATGATCTTCTTCTGCACAATACTAATTGCATAGGCAGTATGTAATGTATGCACTTTGTTATTCCATCATCGTAATAAGGACAAAGGGCTGCTTTCCTCCTCGATTCTAATATTCTGGGAGCACCCAAGTAGAGTTAATTACTATGGGACTTTAGTTCGTGGTTTGGCTGTTGTAGTGTTAGTAGTAGTTTCAGTCTTCGATTTTCTCTGTTATCCTCCTTTGAACAAGCTATCGTCGTGCTTTCTTTGTTTGTATTTTATGCTGGCTTTAGTTACTCATAGTTATCCTGTTATTAGATAGAATTTTGGCTAAATAAATTTTGGATGGCGATGCAATTACTGTTGTATTTTTGACGGAAAGTAGAGAAAATATGTATTGTGAGTTATGCTTTTTATTTCCTGATTGCTATACAGGGAAAAGAGAAAGAGGACAGGGTAGTGTAATGAAAGAGTGAGTCTACGGGTACATCCAGGTGTCCATTAATGGACATCCGACGGCTCCCTATTGGAGGGAGTGCTGGCGGGCAGGGTAGTGTAATGGAAGAGTGAGTCTACGGGTACATCCGGGTGTCCATCGGGGCATCCATAATGGAAACGCCGATGGACACTCGAATGTACAAGTAGATTATTCCGTAATGGAATCACTTTGGATGTTGTACGAGAAAAGTTTCATTTCTCGTGGCATAATTTAGTAAGGTAAATTATTTGGATTCAGTTCGTGTATCGAACATGCTCTCCATTAAAAACATTTAAATATTGAACGACAAAAAGATATCAAAACTGAAGCCTGTTTAGGAAATCAAAACTAGTGGTATTTTAACGAAGCGTTTATAAATTATTTAAATTATATAGATAAAAATGAGTAGCGTTTTAGTAATGTTCGTCGATTTTCTAAAATGTATAAATAAAAATTGATTTGCGTGTTTTATAAACACTCATCTAACGTAGGCTAAAAAAATGAACAATTACATTGAATGACAATATTAGTTGATAATGTTTTGTCAAAAAAAGTTGGTTGAAAAAATAGACAAATTTTCAAATTATCCAGTGACATGTTGTCAATAGACATTGTACACCAAGCATGATTTGAAAACGAATTGCCTGGAGTCTAATAACTCTTTTTACAATTGAAAATTGAGAGATGTTTAGAACGCAAAAAAACTATTTGGTCCATATTATTTTTAAAATACATTTTTTGCTTTTATTTTTAATTATATATTATTCGATAAAATAATATTACACGTAAATTTAAATTTTTTTTTTATTTTTTAATCACAGTATTTGTTGAAATATTATTCTAAGATGTGTTTTCATAAAAAAATAATAATAATAAAAAAACCATTGAAAAGAATCGAAAATTGGGTCCTCACTGAAACCTGAGATATGTAATAATGACGTGACATTTTTTTTTTTTTTTGAAATTCTCTTTGAAGTTAAATTTTGGTCCATTGATTTCGAGTTATACCTTAGCTAACCCTAGAAATGAGGCATGATCGCACGCCAATTTAGAAGAATAATTCTATCTAATACTTAGTTGAAAAAGAGTTTCAAGGGTGGATGATCCATATCTGACGTGAGAAAGAGAAGAGAGTCCAAAACCTGCACTAACACTCGGCGATAGGCGATATCACTCACTGCACTAGCGAAATACTACTTAGTCAAGTAGAAACGAACAAGGTTTTACGGCACGGTAAAACCCTTCTCCGCCGTTATGGAGTTCTTTTACTATTTAATGATAATGTCAACTAGTTTATTATTATTAATTTATTATTCACATTTTTTGTTTGTTGTAATCCCATTACAATTAAATCCAAACAAAAAGATGTTAGTTTTATGTTATATTATTACAGCGATAAAAGTAAATATTTCATTGGAAGACTCGCACCGTTTGCTCGGATAAAAGGAAGACACAAGTTGGTCTGTTTTTTCGCTGCACTCATTCAACAAACGCCTTCTCTTTACACCATAAATCTGTAAAATTCTCGTACACCCACCTTATAATTTTGCCTCATGTTCTTGTTGTTTATGATTTTTACATTCATATTTGCCCATTTTGTTTATATTTTAGTATGCTTAACTATTTTAATAATTTACTCATGTCTCTAGTCTTCGATTTCTTTATGCGTTAGGAAGAAGATTGCAATTCTGGGGATACAAATACAAATTTGTTTGAGCTTCTTGACATATTAAGTTGGTGTTTCAATGATTTATATCCAGCTTCATTGCTTGAATTTGGTCATTTCTTAGGAGTTTGATCAAAATCACTGCCTTTTTTATGCTGTAGTTATCCCACGTTTGGTGGATTAGAGTAATGGGACTTGGAACATGGCCTGGGATAGTCAGGTGACTGAGTCGGAAATTTGTGTTTAGATAGCAGAGCCCATGTATTGGGGGTCACTTGAAGGTTTTCGCGAATTGTGTTCAATGGTGTGTTGGAAGGGCAGGTTCAAGTGGGCGGAAGATTATGTTGCATTAGTGATAATGTAGATTGTTTAATTTTGTGCAGTGGGTTAAGCCATGACTATTCATGCAGACATATGGATATTTTTCGGATTAATTACAGTAAGGGATTTCATTGGTAAGGCACCAAGGGGGCTTATGGATCTTCCCTCCCCTAGTGTTTTGGTCACCCTTCCAAAGCTGTTAATGCCAAACTTTATTATGTGGGAAATAACTGATTAGCTTACAGTTCACCAAACAATTCTCGAATGGACCTTCCTTACAAAACTTCATGGATATTGAAAACAGTTCATTGAATATTGCACCTTTCTGATATAGAAAATCATTAGCTCTTGAGTTTTTCATTCTAATACTTCTCCCATTGGCTTCATGCTTGACAAAGCTTGTGATTCAAAGAAGCAGAAGAAAAGTTCCCTTCATGGGAGGTGGTCCTTAAAGTCAAATGCAAGGACATTTCAATGGTGGTTGACACGAACAAAGTTCGAGGAGTTATGCTGGGGATGGAATATATCGAAGGAAAATAACAACGTAGATTTTTAGATGCTGTTATAAAAACTAGGAGCGGTTCAAATTTTACTTTTTCCCTCTTTCTCTTTGAACTGTTGTGGATGCTTTCATGAGCTATGGAATGGTCACTGTAGAAAACTCAATGTTTACGAGAATTTTATGTTTTTAAGTACTCATAAGTTCCACAGATTCTAATTCAATTGTTGTTCAACAGGATCTAGTTAATGCCATCTTCGTCCTATAACTTCTGTTATCTTCAAAAGTTCTTGTTTTCTAGTTCCTAAACTTGATTCTTCAAATGGAACAGGGAAACTTTTGGTGGAGATATTCTGGTTATGAATTATAGTAGATCAAGGGATGGATACCTTAGATTCTGAGAAGACGGTGAAGAGAATTATTCTGGATCAGAGTAGAACTAAAGTGGATGCAGATGATTTGGAGAAGGATTCCAGTAAATGTAAAGATCACGAGGAAAAGAGATATGATAATGATTCTTTGCAAGTCTCTGTATTTCCAAGTGCTTCCAATTTAGACAAGCCATACATGATGCCCCTGCTACCCATTCCAAATGTGGAAAGGTATTATTTAAATGCGTCACTCATCTCGACAGGAACAGCTTGTAAAGGGGGAACTGGACCACCCGTAGGAGCTGTAGATATCGGTGTTAGCAAATCTGCATACTATTTTCGCATTGCTCTTCCTGGAGTTAAGAAAGATCCTGGTAATTCCTCTTCATATTTTATTGCCTCTCCTCGAGCACAGTCCAGGTACTTTAGATATATATATCTCCACGTACCATTCAATGGCTTGCAAATTACCTGACAATATTGAGACCAGAAAAATTTTGCTTTATTACACAGAATGAACAACTCGTGGAAATTTCTGGGAGAGAATTGGCCCTTGGCAAGTGACAGAAATTCTGTTCAAGACAACAAGATATCTTTTTCTCATAAAATCATTTATCTGGCAAACTAACTTTTGAGTTTTAGGATGAGGAAGGTCGAGCATAGGTTCCCGTCAATGTAGCAGTGCTAAACTAATTTGCTGCAAGTTATGTTGCATGGCTTTATTCTGAATTAATAAATAGATTTTTCTCCATAAACTTTTAATTAATCGGCTGTTATGATCGTTGTATTTCATTGACGTATTGTTTAAATATGTTTTTTTATTAATAGTTCAGGAGAATTTGTTTCATTCTTGGTGCATCTGTCTTCTATGTTTTATGGCGAATTAATGTAAATTGTTTTGCAGTTACTCTGATTTATTGTTCTTTGACTATAACCTAGTGAAGTTTTGTATGCATATTGGTGTAGATAGGGTTGGTTTGCGCTGGCGCTGGCGCTGGATGCCCCAACCCGTGAAAAGCCTGGGGCTGGCACTGCTGGGCTGTGTTGTTGGTCAGCTCTGAGATGCAGGTTCTAGTGGGCTTCAGCCCAAATGGACCGACGTATGCCAGCTCACAAGCCAGTGTATGAGGGACCAAAAATAAAAAAGAATAAGGATTTTAGTTAAGGGGTTGGGTAGCAATTTTCTTTTATAGCTAACCTCCTTTTGCCCTTTGCTGCTGTCTTCATCTTATTAGTATCTTCTCATCTCCTTAGGTGGACAACAAATTTGGGACAATAGATGTCAACTCCTCTCTCTAAACCCTTAATCTCTGCCTGCCCCACCCTTTGTTACCCAGCCTTTCCCCTCAAATCTTGAGGGAAATGGTTATGGGTAATCCTCTTGATGTTTGAGCACTCCAATGCCTCTCATTCATGGGGTAGTTCTTTCAAATTTATGTAATGCTCTTTCCAACAATACAACATATATGTTTGGTGATATAATAAAAATTAAATTTCCGAAGTATTTTGTTTTGAAAAAGATCTAAAAAACAAAAAACTAGTAAATGAAAAGGTTTGCTAGTTTTATGTGAAAATAAATTAAATAAAATGAAAAAATCCCATGAAATGCCAGCAACGGACAGCATCCAGCCAGACCACCTTTTTTAAAACTAAAGTGGGAAAAGTGAACTCCTGTCTAGCATTTTTAAAACATTTCACGTTCTTTAAATTTGATTGGACATGAAATTCTTGAGACAGTATTTTACTTAATTCTCTTGCAAGTAGATTGAAGTCTATCTTTGGTCATTTCAAAATGGACTATACTTTACAATAAGCTCTTAGGTAGGCTTGCATAGTCACGCCAATATTGGAGTCTTACTAAATGAAACACAATTGCTATTTTCACAGTTACCTATATTTATCAATCATTCTCACCTTAAGTTGATGTCATCTGTTTTTAGCAGGTCAGTTTAGCTGTGAGATTGAACGGGATGGAAGAGTTATCATCAAAGGCGTAACGTCAACTGGTGTGAAAACTGTATCAAAATATTCTCGAGTTTTTGAAATGAAATTTCAGCAACAATGCCCACCGGGACCCTTCACGCTTTGCTTCAGTCTTCCTGGGCCTGTTGATCCAAGGTTGTTTTCACCGTATTTCAGATCTGATGGCATCTTTGAAGCAGTTGTTGCAAAATATGAGTAGTTACTTGTGTTGAGATCTATATGATCGATCCCAACCTACCCGATGAAACATTGTCAGAAAACTCGTTTTAACTAGTCGTTTTTTTTTCTCTTGTTGCATCACTGTTAGGTCAGGTCCTTTTGCTGCTGAAGGTGACGATATTTAGTGAATGTTTAGTGTGGGATCTACAATGGAAAAGATTTTAGTTTTTTTTTTCTTTTTTGTTAATATTATCCTATTCAATCTAGTCTATATTAGTTAACATGCCAAAATTAGGCATGTGCTCCTTTTCTAAGATCATGTTTCCAGTTGATTTCAAATATTTGCTTAGACGATAGTATTATAGAGTGTTCATAAGCTACACTTGGGGTGGATTTTCTTAGACGGTAGTGTTATAAAGTGTTCATAAGTTACACTCTGGGTGGATGTCATAGTCTTGTGATTTAAGTGCACACTTGAAGAGTAAATAATTAGTAATTTTGCATGTTTAGTATGCTGGATTATATAAGAATACGAGAAATTTTATACTCCCTCCGTCTCAATTATATAGGTTTGAGTTTTCATTTTTTCTTGTCCCAAATATATAGGCATGTTTCTTAGTGTAGAATATTTTGTTGTGTTCCTTTACCAATATACTTTTATTAAATTCTTCTTCAAATTCTTTATTAACTTCAACAATAATTTAGTTTACTTAATATGCGTAATTTCTTGAAATCATCCAAATACACACATTTCACACTTCTTGGAAACATGGAACAACTCTCATTTCTTCTTCTTCTTCAAATTCTTTATTAATTCCAACAATAATTTAGTTTTACATACTGAAAATTAAATAATGGTAAATTAGGAAATATCTTGGCGAGAATTAATTTTCCAATGACAATAAACAAACTTTCTTAATCCGTGTAAAAAACAAAACAAGCCTATATAATTGGGATCGAGTGAGTAGTATATACCTACGATTAATATCTTAAGAGTATCTTCAAGAGGCTCTCTATTTTTAAAGAGTATATTTTATCATTTGGAGAAAATCTATAAATTTAGAGAGGTAAAATTTTAAAATACTCCAGCAAGCTCTTTATATTTAACACTTAATTTTACTACTCCCAAAAAATATTTATTATTTTTCTTTATCTTTTATTTTAACTAGATTTTCTTTAAATTATTTTATTACTTTCTTACATTGAAAATTGCTTTTTGAATGCATTTAATTATAGAGAGTGAGTTTGATTTTTCAAATTTGGAGAGCCAAACACACTCTCTAAATTAAAATATTAATTTAAAGAGTCTTTTAGAGCATGATTTTAAATGATGACTCTTTAAAATAGAGAGTATCTCATATTTAAAGAGTTTCTTAGAGATGCTCTAACATGGCATGTCAGATACATCTTCATTTCCACTTTGGGTTGCTTAGGGGCAAATCACATGAGATGTGAGAAATATAAGATAGCAATTACAAACAATTGAATTATAAAGGATTTGATGGGGAAAAAAATTATATTCCAATAATAAACATTTTATGCGTATAAAATTGGACATAATTTTGACTTACTGAAATTTATATATAAAGTAAAAATGAGAAATGCATGAATATCAATTCTGGTCTAGGCAAATGTTGGACTCTTTCTCCTTAAAACTATAATACCATTCATAGAACATTTCATAATAATTTACATAATTTTCCAATGATTTCAAGTATTTAAGTGATTTAAATTTGGCTTAATTTCTCATTCACCAACTAATGATTTCCACTTAAATAACCATTTTAATAATTGGTGAAAACCAATTCCCTATACCAATTTAAAACTATCTCCCACATCAATAAAAATTAATGCAAATAACCATATAGACACTAAAAAAAGTTCAAGCGGAAAGCTATTGCATCGGGATATTAACCTCATGCATTTGAACCTTCCTTAGTTATTGGATTTACTTGGTTAATTAGTGAATGCGATGTCTTGAAGTGTGAGACATTGATATAAACTAAGACAATAGTACCGACACAATAACCTCCTTGACACTTTCACGTTCTCACAGTTGTGTTCTTTTTGGTCCTTAACAACTCATATGTTTCATAAGTGTTTTAGAGAACTCAAGACTTGAAACATTCTCATGGAAGCGACCACACTTCACACTTATGCATGTGATTTCCCATTAAGAATATCCGTCATACCACACTTTATATGAATTATTAAAAGTTCATATTAACCTAAAACTTTTGGCATATAGAACTTTCTTATCATATGAATATGTAGGAATTATCTCATAAGTGCTCTTTAAATCTTCATAACTTAATTGTCCTATTGATCCAAGATCTTGAGATCTCCAGTCAGCAATGTTGAATTGCAATTAGAAAGATCCTTACGTAATAAACTTTAAACACATCCCCTCAATATACAATATACTTGATTTTTTGGTAAACCTTTTCTTAGTGGATCCATGAGTTTACATTATATGAGATCTATGTTTACGATATCTATGTCTAGACTTACCATTATGATAGACTCTGTTTCTTATTAAATATAACTAGCTAAATTAATTCATTTAATAAAAACACACAATCATCAATTAAGGAATCCTCTCATAAATATATAAAGCCACGTGCTTCTATCTAACTTTATCTTAAGCTATATCATGTTCTACTTGTTAATTTATTTTGAAGGATTTTTAACAAAACACAAAACAGCACTATTTACAGTACAACATATTTGTTAGTGAATTTTAAATCCTTGGTAATTGATATTCAATTTGCATCATTGTACCATTATCCACTATAATGCAGTTTAACTTATTGAATATTTTTCAAATATTTCATTACTATTATTGCATATCCAATACAAATGCAATAATCTATTTTCGTCCCATTTTCACCATTTTTGGTTTAGGATCCATCTCTTTTGTATAGCATTCTTGTAAATATATACAAGGACTTTCAATATTTCATCTTCATAGAAATTTTTTTTGTGACTTTTAAAGTATATAGATAAGAATGTAATTTATAGACAAAGATACCCCCACAATTTAAAAATGGGAATGTATTCTGTGAGTAATATTGCAATCCCCATAAGTCTTGGGTTATGCTCGATCTTAGAGTTCATCAATTCTTTTAAAGTTTGATTCATCTATCAGATTAGACAATATCTATTTCATATATTCATCTCAAACTATATAAAATGACCATGAGTACCAATGTCTCGTGAAAGTTCTTGCACTTTCATATTTAATTGCTGGCACGTTTTCATTCATGAAGGTTTTAGTAATTGCCTTGCGAGAAAACTTATTGTAGATTCAATAACCAACACTTAGGCTAGGAATATACTTTCATAACTGGCTGGCCCCCTTTGTCAATTAATAACACCAAACCGTTATGTATCTTGTAAATATATACAAGTCCATCTCAATTTGCAGTCTTCTGCAATCAGGGCCAGCCTTGAGATTTTGGATGCCCTGTGTGACATTTTAAAATGGTGCCCCTTTCATGAAATTTTAAAAAAATATGAATATTTCAATAATATTATATCATCACAAAATTATAATATTTAAATATCATTTATTTTTTTAAATGTCGTGAATAAGAAAATTACAAATAAAGTTCAAACTCACCTCTCAAACCTCATCCAAATTCATGTCATCTACAAAGACCATCTCAGCTCCTAAAATACAACAAATCATGTAAAAAAAATTCTTCTCGCATTTCTAGAAGCAAACTAATTAGACTTTCGTTTCTAGCAAATCTTGTCCAATTGATAT
>CAIGRQ010291359.1:0-13517 GCA_903798375.1 Fraxinus sp. D2006-0159
TTAAACATTCATTCTTGTGATCCGGAAACCTGATTTTGGAGAAAACATCAAGGTGACTTAATCCAAAACACCTACTTTTTATTGGTCATAAGAAGGTACTTTATCAGCTGAACTTCAGAAGTTTCTGGAGGTTGAGAGAGGTTAGACTACAAGCACAGGAAGAACACAAGAATTGGAGATTCTTGGAATTCCACTTGGAAAAGACGTGTGCAGAATAACGTAAGACTGCTACAACATATCTTGGGAGAAGATTGTGAGACTGTAAGTACAGCGGTTCAGGAGGCTACATGAGGTAGATCGGGAAGTCTAGCAGGGTAGCTGGATAGTATCTACGGTAGCAGATCGCAAGGCTGGAATGGGCAGCAGATCTTGGCGTTACAGGGTGCACATCATCTAGTGAAGCTAGGTTTGAATTAACTGTAACCCACATCGTCTATAGTGGAGGTAACTGGTTTGGTCCCGAAGTTTTTACCCAGTTGGGGTTTCTCCGTCAACATACTTTGTGTTCTTTAATGCTTTTTATATTACAACTGCGGTAATACAACATAGGGAATTGAACTTGTATGTTTAACCATTTAGAATCTAATTAAAAGTGAGTTGTTGCTTTAATTAGCTTAATTTCGCACGTAAGGTCGAATTGATTGTTTAGAATGCGTAATTAGACAACCTAGTGCCCATTCGACTGAATTTTAACGACGATTGTTCTGTAGTTGTGCAGTGGTTTTTTTGGTGGCAGCGGTGGTGGATCTTGGTGTTGGTGGTGGTGGTGGTGATGTTGAGATATTGGTGACGATGGGCCTATCGAGGTGGTGGTGGATTGGTGCGAGGATGTGGTGGTGTTTTCTACGATGTGTTGATTTGTTTGAGGTGATGTTACTGTCGGGATGTGGTGGTTCTGGAGGCGACAATGGTAGTGGTGCTACTTGAGGGAATGGTCATAAGTTGGTGGTGGTCACATATTATTTGGTCGTTTGTGACCATTAAATTGGTTAATCTGTGACCATTAAACAATATGTGACCAATGAAAAAGATAAATTGTGATAAAAAAAATAATGTGACCTAAAAAAACTTGAATTTGTGATCGATAATTTGACAATTTGTAACTATTTACTAAGTTGTGACTTATAATATTAGTTATTTGTGACCTATAAATAAATTGTGAAATTTCAATTTTTGATTTGTGACAGATAAACAAATTGTGGCCTATAAGACTTTTGAATTGTGATCATAAAATAATTTATGACATATAAAGTTTGTAATTTGTCATCAATGAATAATATGTGATAAAATTTCTAATTTGTGATCGATGAACAAATTGTGACTATAAAATAATTTGTGAAGTTTCAATTTTTTATTTGTGACTGATGAACAAATTGTGACCTAAAAATTTTGGAATTCTGACCATAAAATAATTTGTGACATATAAAATTTGTAATTTGTGATCAAATTATATGAAATTGTGACCTTAATGTATTTAATTAATTAAATATATGTTTAATTAATTAAATTATAAATAAAAAAAATATGACATTTGAAATTTTAAACTTAATCTCTTAAATTTAAAATTGGTGAAAGTTAATCTCTTAATTATGAAATCTTCCTTTATTAAAAATGTATTTTAGAATGCGTAGTTGAAAAGACACGACAAAAATACATTTTTTTAGATGGGCTCTTGGATTACAAAAACCTAACCATTTTTCACTCCTGTACNTTAGATAGAGATTAAAATCGGATTAAAATTGAAAAATTAACCTTTATTGTTGACTTTTATTAGATGGGTGGGACCCAATAACGACCATATTTTCAATTTTAATTGGATTTTAATTGTTACCAAACAAGCCCTCAAAGGCCGTAGAGAGAAGAAAAGAACCCAGTATCCACCCTCCCCAGCCATGGCGGCGGCGGCGAAAACTGGGTCCATATAGTGCTTCGGTCAGAAGAAGACGGTCGTGGCCGTCACCCACTGCAAGAGGGGGCACAGATTGATAAAGATCAATGGCGTCCCAATCGAGCTGGTCCAGCCGGAGATCCTCCGTTTCAAGGCGTTCGAGCCTATCCTCCTCCTAAGCCGCCACTGCTTCATCGGAGTGGATATGCGCATCCGCGTCAAGGGCGGTGGTCACACCTCCCAGATCTATGCCGTCCGTCAGTCAATTGCAAAGGCCCTAGTCGCCTTCTACCAGAAATACGTCGATGAGCAGTCGAAGAAGGAGATTAGGACATCCTTGTTAGATACAACAAGACTTTGCTTGTTGCTGATCCTCGCCGCTGTGAGCCGAAGAAGTTTGGTGGCCGTGGAGCTCGTGCTAGGTTCCAGAAATCCTACCGTTGAAATCTCGGTAGTTCTGATTATATCATTATAGTCTTTATGCTTATCGTTTGTAGCATGCATTTGGAATTTTGGATATAAACTTAGTTTTGATTGAAGCGAGCTTTCAATTGAAGTTCGGATAATGGTTATAATCTGTTTTGTTAGGGTTTTGAGGCACTTTCATTTAATTGTTACATTTCCGGTTATCAAGATGACTTTTTGGGATAATATCGACAGGGCTTATATTACTGCATTTGTATGTTGTGGTCTGTGTAATCTCGTTTTTACTAATGATTGTGGTTGTGCTTTTTCTGGTTCTTAGTTAAGTTAGTTCTGATTTGCCGAATTGAATTTCTTGTTTTTTGACAAATGTGTGGAAAGTTTTTTGATTTATTATTGAGAGTTTTAATTTCCTTTTACAATTTTGCTTCTGAAATTTTTTATTTAACTTGGTCTAGCCATTGTCGTGCCATATTTGTTAAAGCTACCGTGGCCTTGAAATGTGTAGCTGATGTGCAGTTAAGCAATGTTAGATCATAATCCACTTATAATCAAGAATTGCTTTTTATTGCATTGAAGGGAAAGAGCTTTTCTGTAGGAGGTTTTTAAATAAATTTAAGCCTTTTCTGTTTTGTGCTTGGTACAATGACCAAAGGTCTCTTACTTTCCCTGCTTTAAGTTTTATGTTTCAAGATAAAATATGCTGAGGATCAAACTACATGTAACTAATTTTCTACATAGTGGATTACCCCAATAGGAGGCCGCCACTTGTCGATTCGGTAAAAGATTATGTAGAAAATTATGTAAAACAAGAATAATCCAATTATGCTACTGGAGTTGCAATTGATGAGTTGATATGCTGTGTTTTCCCTCTGTACAGGCATTAGATTTCGGTTTCAGCAGTCTTGATATCACAGATGCTAGTTCGATTTGCTTTTATCGGTGTCATATGCATATATAACTCCCTGTCTTGTGCTCTATTCGGGATGGGGTTGTAGACACACAAATTTGAATGGCAGATTGAAGAAGACACCTATGTTTTTATAACCACTGCGAGACGGTCAAAGGTCGAACTGTTTATAATAAATATACGACAAAAATTTTGACAATGATTTCCGATCCCTCTTCAAGTTGATAAACCTAATTCGTCCAGATTTTGTTTTTCATTTCCAATTTGATCCCCTCTCCAAGTGGTTAAATCTACTTCTTTTGCTGTGTGTTGTTCCGTGTCTATTCCTTGGTGGTGGTGTTAAGGCTGTTATTTCTTGTCCAGGTTGCTTCTTTACATCTCTCTAGGGCTTACGGAAGCTGTATCTCCTCTTTCCCAAACTCAAACTAGCATCTTAGTTGCTGAGAACCCTAACCTTGAAAATTTTGCTGCTCAGTCGAGGCTACCTGCACGACTCACTATTGCATATTGGAGTATTTTATGATGATGTCCATTGAAATAGGCAAGCGCATCAATTGATTATACAACATTCTATACATTAAGTTTAACACCTTTCCATGTAGCATTCATCATAGCCATTGACTTCTACAGAATCCTATCACATGAATGTCAACAAAAACTTAATTTTCACACAAAAAATTTGTTTGAAATCAAATTGAACCATTTAACTTAAAAAAAATTAAACTATTCTGTTATAAGCACAAAGTTGTTTCTCAAGCTCATTTATTGCAATAGAAATATCCTGAACATTAGACTCCAAGAAGCAATTTCACGATTCGTATCTCTGTGGATGATCTGACGAGTGAAGGCTTTTCTAGTAAATTCTTCGTATGTTCATTGATCTCCACAGTCGCTTCCTCCATTGAAGAATATTAATGAGTGATATTTTGGTCCAAAAATGTTTCTTCCATATAGAAATGATCTCCTACGCATGGTGGATAGGAGTTATCTTGTCCACTGCTGATATGACGTCGTTACGTCAGTGGTCAAACTTTCAATTTTCAACAATTCAACGTTGAATGATACAAACTTGTAGGCTTGACAGTTGACGATCACCGAACAAGATAACTTCTTCTACCATGGATGGAAGATTACTTCTGTTCTTCCATATCCTGCTTTTTTAGATTTAGATGTATTGTAGATGATTGCATGAAGTTACAAAAATGGTATTAAAACTTCTAAAAATCTCTTACTTAAAACTACTTTTTTCCTTCTTCAAAATCCAAACATCATTATCCTCCACAAAGTACAATGAGAAGAAGACTTGTAATCAATGATGATTTTCTGATCGATCGAGTAGTAGTTGGATAGGCCGAGCCACCTATGCACCCCCACCACATCCCTTTCAATTCGTTTATTTGTTTTCTTTCTCACATCTGAAACAATCAATCATAAAAGTCGTGTTTTAATTACAAGGGCGAGCGGCTAAGCCTTCATAATCGCATTCAACATTCACAATGCTTTCATTAATTTTAAGCACTTTAGGTTTCAAAGAAGCGATAAAACTACACTTCATCTTTTTATGATCTAACAAATGAAAGTATTTTTCTAAGTTCCTTATATATGTGTCGATCTCACCAATCTCTTCGTCCGTCTTATTTATCTCAAGAATGTGCTCAAAAATGACTTTTAATTCCCTCAATCAAGCCTATAAGCTTTCGTGCCCATCTTTCATTGAAATTAACCCAGTTATACAGTCCCACACTACCAGAATTCAAACCACACATCTTCAAGCCTGCAAGCGTCTCCAAAATGTCATTAATGAACTTTGAGATTATTAAATTGCAACCTAACAGTATAAATGTTTAAAACCTATGGTTAAACCTTCACAAAACTTTCTTTAAGAGATTTTAGAGGTCAGAAATTCAATTAAAAAATATCCAATACCATGATACGTCATTCTTAATTTCTTTTTAACTTGTATATACTTCTACTTAAAGAAAAAAACATGCTTTACTTCATGTCCATGAATAATAATTTTTTGATAAGTGCACTTCTCGCGTGCGACCTATATGACTTTTAAACTATAAGTGCGATAAAATAATTATAAAAATCTTGTTACGGTGATCCAAATACAACAAAAGACACTATTTTATTGCTACTCTCAGGCTCATTTATCGCTAATAGACATTTTTCATACTACACAAATTTCGTGCACTTAGACTGATCCAAAAAAGTGAAAATTTTGCTTGTAAGTTCCTTAAATGTTTGTTGATCTCACAAATCTTTTCATCCATCTTATTTATACAAGATTGTGCCCAAAGATTTTACCTTTTTATTTTATTTTACTTGACTATAAGTTTTTCATACCTTTCATTGAAAATACCCACTTATACGGTCCAACATTATGAAAATAAAAAATCCGTACCTTTTCAAGCATGTAAGCGTCTTAAAAATTTCATTACTAATGTTTTGATGATCAAATTGTAACCTCAAAGCTTTCTCCATGACAATGGAAAAAGTTACCATAAAACTTTAACTAAACTAAAATTCATTAAGAATTATTTAAGATAAGTTCAATCCATGTACATGTGGCGTGCGACCTCTAAGACTTTTAAACTTAATTAATGTAAAATAGTTATAAATCTTATTAAAGTGATTCAAATACATCAAATCAAATTATCTTATCTCTACATCTATATTAAATAAATAAAGAGGGAAAAACACCAGCTAATTTTTAATACTCGTCAAC
Organism: Fraxinus sp. D2006-0159; assembly: GCA_903798375.1. NCBI lineage: Eukaryota > Viridiplantae > Streptophyta > Magnoliopsida > Lamiales > Oleaceae > Fraxinus > Fraxinus sp. D2006-0159. Next base: position 5,953 of record CAIGRQ010291359.1, read on the forward strand.
GGACCAAAAGGCCGGTTTAGAAGTTTGCTACTATTTGCTATTGGCCACACTTAGGTACCCCAAAAATCCGATTCCATTCCCAGAGAACTCCAATGTTACCTACAAAGTTGTATTTTGTTTCATTGTTTTTTCCTTTTCCTACTTTACCTTCTCATCCCTTTAATCATCAGGTAGATCTTTGATGGTAATGCGAAGATATTTTGACTATTCTGTCTAATGACCATTCGGTGCTTTAGTTTCTTGACTCCACGCAGAGAATTGTCTAAAGAAATTCAGTGAAGAATGACATCTGGAAAGGGTAATGAAGAAGAGGAAGAAAAGAAGGATGAAGAGTTTTGTTTAAGAAAAGATGCCACGCCACTAATAATGCTAATGCAACTAGGTCAAAGCATTCGATTACAGGGCTGGACCAGAGTAGAAAATTCAATGACAGGTTTCTAATATTTGATAGAACTGAGACCCTGTAGTCATCAGATGCTGAGACACTGCATCATTTTAATTGGATTATTCCAATTTGTAATTAGGCACCGTGATTTGTCATTCCCATATATAATTCTACTTTCTACAAGGAAAAACTATACTACTTGTCCATGGAGCATAATTTTTTGTTAAGTGTATTGACATCGAAAAACGGCTCCGACATGCGGCCAACATAATAAGTCTTCACGTATACTCCTCAAATCTGTTGACCTCGAAAAATGGCTCCGACATGTGGCCAACAGAATAAGTCTTCATGTATGCTCTTCTCTGAGCACCGTTAGTCACTCGTGGCCTTTTCTGATGGGGGTGGAAGGGACCGCGAGCACTCCGACGATCAAGTTAGTATTTCAATCAACCGAAAAGTGGTGCCCGGCAGTGAATCAATCTGTCAATCCATACGTTGACAAGATTAAATGATGTCTGACATAGCAGTTGAGTTGACCTTCATGACATGTCACACGTCCCATCAATCAGTCAAGGACTTGACTTTGGAAAGATCTCCTTACAGAAGATCTTGGTAGAGGTGTGGCAAGGTGGGTTAGCGAGGCCTTGTATGTGCGGAGCGCAGGCATTTACAACCACTGTGAATCGGGATGAGTTTGACTCTGCTGTCAGGCGATGGCAAGTGTTTCAGTTCTGAATGATGCATGCAAGCCTACAAGCGTCTCCAAAATGTCATTAATGAACTTGGAGATTATTAAATTGCAACCTAACAATATAAATGTTTAAAACCTATGGCTAAAGCTTCACAAAACTTTCTTTAAGAGATTTTAGAGGTCAGAAATTCAATTAAAAAAATATATCCAATACCAGTCATTCTTTCTTTTAACTTATATTATATACTTCTACTTTCATCAAGAAAAAAACATGCTTTACTTCATGTCCATGAATAATGATTTTTTGATAAGTGCACTTCTCGCGTACGACCTATATGACTTTTAAACTATTAAGTGCGATAAAATAATTATAAAAATCTTGTTACGGTGATCCAAATACAACAAAAGACTCTATCCTATTGCTACTCTCAGGCTCATTTATCGCTAATAGGCATTTTTCATACTTCATAAATTTCGTGCACTTTAACTGCAAAAAAGCAATTTCACGAAACATTGCTCTTTAACTGATCCAAAAAAGTGAAAAGTTTGCTTGTAAGTTCCTTAAATGTTTGTTGATCTCACAAATCTCTTCATCCATCTTATTTATTCAAGATCGTGCCCAAACAGTTTACCTTTTTACTTTATTTTACTCAACCTAGACTATAAGTTTTTTCATTGAAAATACCCACTTATACGGTCCCACATTATGAAAATATAAAATCAGTACCTTTTCAAGCATGTAACCATCTTAAAAATTTCATTACTAATGTTTTGATGATCAAATTGTAACCTCGAAGCTTTCTCCACGACAATGGAAAAAGTTACCATAAAACTTTAACTAAACTAAAATTCATTAAGAATTATTTAAGATAAGTTCAATGCATGTGCATATGGCGAGCGACCTCAAAGACTTTTAAACTTAATTAATGTAAAATAGTTATAAATCTTATTAAAGTGATTCAAATACAACAAATGAAATCATCTCATCTCTACATCTATATTAAATAAATAAAGAGGGGAAAACACCAGCTAATTTTTAATACTCGTTGACGGACCAAAAGGCCGGTTTAGAAGTTTGCTGCTATTTGCTATTGGCCACACTTAGGTGACCCTAAAAATCTGATTCCATTCCCAGAGAACTCCAATGTTACCGACAAAGTTGTAATTATTTTTTTCTTTTCCTACTTTACCTTCTCATCCCTTTAATCATCAGGTAGATCTTTGACGGTAATGCGAAGATATTTTGACTATTCTGTCTAATGATCATTCGGTGCTTTAGTTTCTTAGATTCCACGCAGAGAATTGTCTGAAGAAATTCAGTGAAGAATGACATCTGGAAGAGGTAATCAAGAAGAGGAAGAAAAGGAAGATGAAGAGTTTTGTTTCAGAAAAGATGCCACGCCACTAATAATGCTAATGCAACTAGGTCAAAGCATTCGATTACAGGGCTGGACTAGAGTAGCAAAATCATGACAGGTTTCTAATATTTGATAGAACTGAGAGCCTGTAGTGATCAGATGCTGAGACACTGCATCATTTTAATTGGACTATTCCAACGTGTAATTAGGGACCATGATTTGTCATTCCAATATATAAGGGTCTGTTTTGTTTGATTCACCCAAATTTTGTACGAAAAATGGAAAACAAATTCCAACTTCCACTTTTACCTTGTTTGATACACTATATTTTTTAGGCAATCGATTTTTTTGGTTTTGTCCCGCCTGCTTTTCCTTAGTTTTGTGGTTACTTTTTTTTTTTGGCAATAAAAACAAATTTTATGGACAATTGTAAAAAAATCTTTTCCATTTAATGGATAATTTTCATGAAAAATAAAGACACCAAAAAATTCAAAATTTCAACATTTTTCAGGTGGAAAATCATACCAATCAAACACAATTAATTGACAATTCCCTGAAAAACAATTCTATGCAATTCAATTCTCTAAAATTCATTTTCTTTCCACCCAAATTCCACTCTTGCAATCAAAAGGACCTAATACTACTTTTTGAGTTTTGACAAGGAAAAACTATACTTGTCCATGGAGCATAATTTTGTGTTAAGTGCTAAGACTTTTAACCTTCAAGTGATATATATATATATATATATATAATGTCTATTAGCGATAAATGAGCTCGAGAGTAGCATTAAGACAGTATCCTTTGTTGTATTTAAGTCACCATGACAATATTTGTATGCTACTCTCGAGCTCATTTATCGCTAATAGACATTTTTCGAACTTCCATTAATTTCATGAACTTTAGTCTCCCAAGAAGTAATAGCAACAAAGTGAAAGCTCTTCTTTAAGTTACTTTAATGTTTGTTGATCTCACAAGCTCTTCATCCATTTTATTAATTTCAAGATTGTGCTCAAAGATTTTAATTTTTTTTTTTAACTGAACCAAGATTATAAGCTTTTCAAAACTTTCAATGGAAATACCCACTTATATGGTTCCACATTACGAGAATATTAAATCCCTATCTTTTCAAGCCTTTAAGAAATTTCATTACTAATGCTTTGAGGATCATTAAATTGTAACCTCGAAGCTTTTTCCATGACAATGGAAAAAAGTTACCATAAAACTTTTAACTAAACCTTTACGAGAACTCTCTTTACATACCATATACAAAAATGTTTCAAACAGAAATTAATGTATTGATTGGTTCAAATTAGGCAATATACGTGGGGATTAATTCAAATTGCATAAGTCACACTCACAGGGCTAAATTCAAACATAAATTAATATTTTGATTAGTTGTTTCATAATTAACTTTTCAATTAGTTGTTTCAACTTTCAAGTAAGCATACATATATTTCACTCAGAAATAAATAGAATTTTGTTTACAAAATTACGAGAAGTAGTATTGTTCGAAAACTCAAATGACATTGAAATATAACAACACAAAAAATGACATTTAGGGAACATGGGAATAAACAAAAACATTAATTAAAAAAAAAAACATTAGTCATAAGCATGACATAGTGAAAAAATAAATTTTTTAAAAAAATTAACATTATTACCTTAATATCGAATCGAAAGTAGAATCGAAGATGAAACTTGAAAGATTGAAACTTGAAACTTGAAAATTCACCCAACGAGACGGTGTTCTTGTGTTGGGTGGGTGAAATATTTAAGTGGGATGGGTGGTTGGTGGAGTGTTTAATGGGGTGGGTGAAAAAGTCTACCATTTGTTTATTGAATTTCATTTTGACCACTGCTTATGTGGCACAATGGGTAAAGTTTCTCCTACCCACTGGGGATAGGAGAACGGTGTTGTTGAAAGCAGAAGCGATACACTGCAGTATTTTTAGCGTCAGTTTTTTAATATATAATTGGAGACCATAATAGGTCCTTCTTTTTTAGCTTATTATATTCTTCTACCATCATATATTTTGATACGTGCAATGCATGTACTAGTAGCGTGCGACCTATAAGACTTAAAACTTTAAGTGATACAAAGTATTTAAAAATCTTGTTACGATGATTCAAATACAATGAAAGATATAATCTTATTCCATTCTCAAGCTCATTTATTGCTAATAGACATTTTTCATACTTACATTAATTTCGTGCACTTTAGACTCCAAATAGGATAGACAACGGGGTGGGTCGCGGGCGGGTCTGCCATTTCCATCTCCCTTCCCATCGGGTATTTTTGTCACGTTGCCCGCCCCCATACCCAATTAAGGAGGGGCGGGATCGGTTTTTCTTTTTATTTGTTTTCATTTTATATCTTTAGTTAACAAAAATTATTACCTTTTTTTTTTCTCTCTCAATTTGTTAACAACCACCTATGTTCCCTTTAAAATGATGATAATTCTTTTCTTTTAGTTTGATAAAAAACCTAAATTTAAAATGGACTTTAAACGGGACAGAGACAATGTGTACCTGTCCCGTCTCCAGTTCGGGGGCAACAACTCCTTTTCGCCCCTGTCCCCGTTTACCCGATTAGACTAGTAATAATTCCTGGCCTATTCTAGGTCAACCCCACGAATATTGAGTTTAATGAATTTTTTTGTATCCTTATCTACAAAGAAGTAATTTCAGCTTACTTCACTCTTTAGGTGGTCCGACAAAGTAAAAGCTTTTCTTGATCCCACCGATCTCTTCATCCAACTTATTTGTTTCAAGATTGTGCTCGAACATTTGACATTTTTGTTTATTTTACTCAATTTAGACTATAAACTTTTCGTATCTTTCAATGAAAATGCCCACTTAAATGTTCCCAAATCAAGAGAAATTAAATCCGTACCTTTTTAAGCCTGTAAGAGTCTTTAAAATTTTATTACTATTGCTTTTAGGATCATTAAATTTTAACCTCGGAGCTTTCTCCGTGACAATGGAAAAAAGTTACCATGAACTAAACCTTCACAAGAGCTCTCTTTAAAATTTCAAAGGTCAAAAATTCCATAAAATGATCTAATACCTTGATACGTCATTCTTTCTTCTTGATTACTAATATCACTACTTTAATAGAAGAAAACTTAAATTTATTTCTTGTCCACCATTAAGAATTAGTTCAATGCATGTGTTTTTGCCGTGCGACCTATAAAACTTTTAAACTCGAGTGATATAAAATACTTAGAAAGTTTATTATTAAGGTGATTTAAATACAACTCATCATATATCTTATCTCCCATCAAGCGCATTTATCTATATTAAATAAATGAAAAATGAAAATACAAGCTAATTTTTTAATAATCGTCACGGACCAAAAGGCTGGTTTAGAAGTTTGCAGCTATTTGCTATTGGCCACACTTAGGTGACCCCAAAAATCTGATTCAATTCCCACAGAACTCCAATGTTGCTGTAATTTTTTTGTTTGCTTTTCCTACTTTATTTTCTTATCCCCTTCACCATCAGGTAGATCTTTGACTGTACGGCGAAGATCAACGGCCGTCCATGCTGAATTCGTCGGCATTCATTTTTTTTGGGTATATGTGCATTATGAAAACCGGTGCAATTAGAAGATTCGAACCTGTGATCACCTTTGGAATTATGAAACACTCGACGACTAAGGCATTTGGTGGATGTTTACATTTAATGTAAAAAAATTCTATCTGATCTTTTATACAGTAATATGTATATTCCCCTTTGTTTTTAAATTTTTTAAAACTAAAATTCGACCTTACAATGAGATTATTAAAAGTCATTTTTTGACTGAAATTATTAGCAAGATCGAAACAAGAAAGTAAATAATTGAGCCCGTTTTTCAAACTTCAAATTGTTACTTGTTAAACATTATTAGATTGGTAGATAACGTACACCTACACTTACAATTCGAACTACGATATATGTAATTTCAGTTCCCGACATTGGTTATTATTGCGGCGTCAACGACCGCCTGTGTTCATTTAAAATCCTGGATTCGCCGCTGCTGTTGATTCAATTATTCAGTGCTTTCGTTTCTTGATTCCCCGCAGAGAACCCATTTGAAGAAATTCAGTGAAAAATGAAAACTGGGAAGGGTAATCAAGAAGAGGAACCAAAAGACGATGAAGAGTTTTGTGCCAGAAAAGATGCCACAAGGTCAAAGCATTCGATTACAGAGCACAACCAGAGGAACAAAATCAATGACAGGTTTCAAATATTGATAGAACTGATACCCAGTAGTGATGAGAAGCGAGATACTGTATCAGTTTCATTGGAGGTTATTCAATATGTAATTGGTGACCATGATAGGTCATTCTTTCTTTTAGCTTATTATATACTTTTGCTCTCATCAAGGAAAAACTATACACTTCTTGTCTATAAAGAATAATTTTTTGTCAAGTGCAATACATGTACTTCTCGCGTGCGACCTATAAGACTTTTAAACTTTAAGTGATATAAAATATTTATAAATCTTGTTACGGTGATTCAAATAGAACGAAGGATATTATCTTATTGATACTATGGAGCTCACTTATCGTTAATGGACATTTTTCATACTTTCAATAATTTCGTGCACCTTTTCTCCAAAGAAGTAATTTCATCACTCCTCTTTTTGCTGAACCAACAAAGTGAAAACTCTTCTTGCAAATTCCTTAAATGTTTGTCAACAAGACTCTTATTGAAGCTCTTTTCATTTTGTTCAGGAGCCAACAACTTTATTCATATTTTTTACGGCACTTGGCACTTATGTTTCAGCAGCTTGGCATGATGTATGGACGTTGATAATCTCAAATCAAATTCAGTAACTAACTAAAGATAAGACATTTAATTAAACTATAAAAGCTGATGATAACCCAAGTAATTAATTGGGCAGAAGGACCATTTCATGTTCTTTGTACTACCAAGAGAGTTATAATGAATTGCCATGTCATAGCTCAAGGAATGATCAACAAAATGATGTTACTTCTTGTATAAGTCCAACCTGGTTTTGAATTTTGCATTGAATATATTAATTGATTCAGTGTTTTCCTTTCATGCAAAGTTACTCAAAGCTATATTCGGGTCATACACTATGAAAATACATCCATGTTAGTGCATGTTCACGAAAATATGTTTC
>CAIGRQ010291363.1:0-13087 GCA_903798375.1 Fraxinus sp. D2006-0159
TTTTTTTTTTTTTTTTTCAAATCGTGTTATGTAGTGGCGTTTGATTTCTGAGTTATTGTATAGATCCGGGTTTATATTCGATTCTCCCACGTATTTTTGATGTAAAGTTGTCTTCTTTAAGTTAAATATGAGTTTAAACGCTGAAATTTGATTTAACAATCAAATAACTTAAATACAAGATTTTTTAAAACTATTTCTGGTATTAGGACTATTATGATGATTCTAGAAGTGGGAAATTATGTGCTCGGAAGACTTGCTTATGATTTTTAGAAATTGAACATTTTTATTTATTTGTAGATCTAGGATGGTTTGACTTTCTTTAGGTGCTTGTTGGAGATGATTTTATGACTGAGGTCTCGCTTTGACTATGGGAATTATTGCGAGTTTTTTTCATTTTTCATTTTCTTTTTGTACATCAGAGTTTTGTTTCATTATGGTTGAAATGACCAGCTGTCTGTAATTTTTTTCTAGTAAAAACCTGGATTTGTGAGCTTTATATTTATAAAATGTTTTACGCACTAAAATTCGGCCGATTTTTCACATCTTATAAACTAGTGGGCTTCTGTGTGTGTGTGTGAGTGAGAGAGAGAGATATATATATATATTAGAGAATTATGTTCCTCTTAGGAGAAGAATAAGGAGATGAACTTTATTTGATAGTTAAGTTCCTTTTCTCGTTTTGAGATAAGAGTCAACCCTGCTGAAGTTGAATATTTTGAATTTGCTCCATTCTCCACTCCAGAGTGGAAAACTCCTAATATGTAAGTAAATACGGACCTGGATTTTGGTTCTTCATGTTGCCAGATTTATGGACTGTTTATTCTGAACGGTGGGATAATTTTTTATGTCTATTTATACGAGTGTCATCTCTGTATGTTTATCTCTTTGATTTTGCATTTAATTAATTGATTTATCCAAAGTTTACATACTGACAATATTTTACCTTTTAGAGGATTGTAAATGTATCGGTGCTGTTAGCTGTTAGTTAGTTGGGAAATAATTAGTCGAGTTTGCATCACTGTTATGGCGCAAAGGAGCTTGTACAGATATGGCCACTCATTGGAGAATATGGTAAGTAACACTGCCAAGTTATTTGACACATGGTTGCTTTTATCTTTTATACTGAAAGTTCGGCATTTCCTTGTTCTTTATCATACAGGATATACCTAACATCATCACTTAAACCTACTGGATCTATCTTCTATATAGCTATCTGTGTTTACTTCTTTATCATTTCATTAACTTTCCGAGGCCAATGATCTAATTAGTATTTTTTTGCTTATTAATTGTGAGAGTCAACTTTCCCTCTTTTCTTTTTGGTGGAAAACCTTAGTTGGAATCGTTTGTCTGATATTTTCTCTACTGTTTGTTCTTATCTATCTAGTGTCATTAGTTGTCAAGATATGCATGGTTGACAAAAGGTCGGAAGTTTCTGATTGAAGGGAAATTTGATGTACGCATGAAAATGATGCTTTCTAGATGCCTTCCGGAAACTAATTTTGTTATTTGATTTTTTGCCTTGACAGGATTTGCAGTTTTCTCTCCATGGAAGTGTTTCCCCACGATATTTTCTTCAGTGTTTATACTTTACTCCATTAGTTATCTTTTTGAAACCGGGTTTGTAAATAGATTTTATTCTTGTAGATAGATGGAATCAAAGTCAGTTAATCTAGTATTAGGTAATGGTCGTAAGATTGTTGTTGGCTCGAAGAAAAATCGGGCACATAGGATTGGATCTGGCGTGCAGTCCAACTCAATTGTTAACAAGCTTGGCAAGAGGAAAAGAACGGATGACTGCCAAACAAAGTTTGACTCACACTTTCGGAAATCTCTACAAAAAAATTACTCAAACTTTATGAAAAGTGGACCGCCAAAACGCCTTCTCTTTTATCAGAATGGCGAATGGAATAATTTTCCTCAGGATGTTATTGATGCTGTAAAAGAAGATTTTCTGGCAAAGAAGGCTGCAATAGAGGTACAGCTTAGCGATTCTCATATAATACTAGATGTTCTGCATATGGTTAAAGTAGATTTGGAAACAGGTTTACAAAAGCCTATTGCATGGATCGATGAAGCCAATAGATGTTTCTTTCCAGAGATATATTCTGCCAATGTTGAAATGCATGATACCTGTTTAACTGAGACTAAAAGAGACGAAGAATTTGTTGGTGACAACCAAAATGGAGCTTTTGAAATAAATTTGCATCTTGAGATAGGAGTTAATGGACTGAATAATTGTAAAATGGAGGAATGTGTGGAAGAATCAAATGTCAGTGCAAAGAAGGTGAAAATTAACCAAATACATCTCCAAAATAACTCTGAAGTTTCCGGTGATCACAAAGATAAACAAATATCTGATGAACAAAGAGGACAGGGTTTCGACGAAAACAAACTGATTGGAGAAGCAATTTCTTCTAAATTCAAACCTGCATTTAAAACTATGGATTCAGATGCTGTAAGAAGCATGTTTCTCATGGGTATGAGTCCACTCGGAAAAGTGGAAATTGTTGAAATTAGCAAATGCTTTAGTAAAATGTTGCAAAACCGTTTGGAACTGTTCAAGAAGCAGGTTGAAATCACACAAATGTATCGCGGGAACCCAAATGTTCAGTATGCTTGGTTTGCTTCTTCCAAACATACAATTCCTAGCATTACGATGTACGGTTTTGGGCGTGGGGGACCTGAATTTACGACCAAATATGGTCATGGAGCTCACCTTACTGCTGTAAATAGTGCCTATGCCAGGTTTGAATAAAATTCTTATATTTTGGATAATCTTCAGGCAAAGTTGTATACTCATATATATGGTACATACAACCTTAATAATTTAGATAATAATATTTCTGGTTGCTGTTAATAATTAATTAGGTATTTGTTCGTTTGCATTGAACTATCAATATCATGATGGTAGAGGGACTACATCTTGCTTCTTTGTTGATATTTGCTAATAGTGTTCTTTCGTAGAAGTATTCATCTTTTGCTTGTATCAGTGCAAGTTATTGTGATGTTGACGAAAATGGAGTGCAACATATGGTGCTTTGTCGCGTCATATTAGGAAATACGGAACTTTTGCATCCCGGATCTCAACAATGGCATCCTAGCGACGAAATATACGACAATGGTGTTGATGATTTGAAGAATCCGAGTCATTATATTATTTGGAATGTGAATTTGAACACACACATCTATCCAGAATATGTTATTAGCTTCAGGGTATCTCCTGGTGCCGAAGGTATTTCTTGTGTGCCATTATGTTGCTTTCTTCAATTCAATTCCCAAGTACATGTATGTATCAAGTATTTTGACTAACATTCTCTGTAAAGGGTTCCTCATTTAAGTAAGTATTTTGACTAACATTCTCTGTATAGGGTTCGTCGTTTAATGTGACACTTTTGGCATGTTACTCTTGGTCTTATTTATGTGGATACAGGAGAAACTTATTTGTCCTCCAGTTACATAAATATACTGTTGATTTACAACACTTGGTCAAATTTATTAGTCGATTTTTATCCCTAATGAGAGATGATAGTTTTGCTTCTAACCAATGGCTTCATGTCTAGAACTTCAAGAATCAAGGATCTGGATTCTATTTCAAATGTCTTACTACCAGTATGGAAAGTGTGAATTGCATGTCTTCAAAATATTTTTGACTTATTATATATTTTAAAGAAGGAACCTGATACATCCATGTAGTGTAAAAGTTGTGTTTTGTTTGGGCTGGCACTGTTAAAAGAATGCCCTATGACTTAGTTTTTGGTGATTACTTAAACACCCACCAGAGGGGGGAGTCAAAATTGTTCAAAAGAACAACATAGAAGTGAATATTATAATACTTCATTGAGTTTCAGTTTTTATGGACCTATGTCCGGATGTTGTTACAACTGAAATTTACTTCTTTAGTAGGGAAGGATGTTTACCTTACATCTATATTGCTAATTGCTACCATATAGTACTACGCCCGACATTTGGTACCTGGACAATAGTTTGGATACTTGTTTGGGTCTTACATTCATTGTGGAGTCTGAATTAACTATTTCATATGTACTTGAATGTGCATTTTGATAAGTGTACATTACATTGGACAACTGTTGACTGTAAAAATGAACAAAAATGGTTCAAAAATATAAATATTTTTACCCTATGCTTGTTTCCGAAGCGCAAAGGTTCTATTTTTCTGACCCTACACCTAGCACCCATACGAAAGTTTAGCTGATATGATCTTCCCCTTTTGGGCATGGATTGTGGCATTATTAATGTGCTTACATTATGAGGAATGATGAATTTTTTTGAACATTACATGAGCACAAACCCTATCTGTTTATGTAAGTCGGTTGATTTATCTGCTTGCTAACTGTATGTCAAAGAACGTGTGTGCTCGATGATGAACTTTCTCCATATTTCTGCAGGACCTTCGGTTGGCGAGGGGAGCAGGCTTGATATGTCTGGAATCACGAGTCAGGGACCACAGGGCCAGTTACTGCTAGATTCATCTCCAGATGAATGGGTAATGCTCTCTAATTTTCCAAATGACTTTTGGCTACTTTACCAGTGTCGGGTAGTGAACAGCTACCTTCAATTTGGAGGTCTCAATCATCATAACATTAAGTCAAGTGGTCCAATTCAAGCATTTGAAGACATGCATCACTGATGCAAAAAGCTCGTCTATATTTGCGACGTGTTCCTTGATCGAAAACTAATGTCCTTCGATGAAATATGGGACCTATTATATTTTAAGAAAAATAACAACGGGTATCACTGGAAAAAAAGGCATACAATAAAGTCACTCTTATTTTGGGGCATCCTAATATACAAAGTTATGGCCATGGAAATATGTGGAGAAAGTATGTTTTCTTCATAATAGAAATCCGCTGCTTGAGAATGGGACTGTGGGATTACTGTTTCCAATCTTCCATAACAGAAATTTGTTCTACTTCTGTAATGCAAGTTTCTTCATGTTCATGGATTTTCTCCACAAATGCGATGTGGGTGCCACAGAATCAGAAATAGGATTTGTTTCTATGAGGAACTCAGGAAAGTTAAATTGGTTTTCATTTCCTTGCTTCATTTCATAGATTGTATAAATTTTCGTTGTTAAACACTGTCCCTGTAAATTTTATTTGTCCACTTCTCTAAAATGGGACAATGAATTGAAAGTATAAAAGTTCAGATGTAACTCGTGGGATAGTTACATTTTAGATTTGGTCTCTTTATTGACTATTCTCGAGCATGTTTATTTGAGACTTTCTCGTTTTGAGAAAAGGTTGTGGATATTGGATTTCTTGGCGTGTTCTTTCTTGCTCTTGTTGATTTGCCAAAATCTACCCCACCTTTTTTCCCTTTTTATTCTAATTTGGAAATCTTGTATCTCTTATAAAAGTTGGCCTTCAATTGAAAAATCATTGTTCATGAATAAAAATGATAAATTTGCTTGATATTTTCTTTAACTACTTGTTTTGTTAATAATTTCAATTTTATCAGGGGAGAAATTGTGACACACATGAATTCATGAACAAATTTCCGCAAGAGGCGGGCATTGGGTTGACTACCTCCAAGGCTCCTAAATCACCTTGGATGCCTTTTGCTATGTTATTTGAAGCTATTTCTAATAAAATTTCTCCTATGGAGATGAAATTGGTGCATTCTCAATATGCCTTGTTCAGGGTATGCCAAAGAATCTGTGACCATGGCTTCTGTTTCATTTCTCTCTTCTTTGTATTTCGATTATTTTTTGATCCCTCTTGTTTGGCACTACAATAGATCAAGAAAATCACGCGAGATGAGTTTATTAGAAAGTTGAGATTGATGGTGGGGGATCAGCTGTTGAAATCAACTATAATTGGTCTCCAATCCAAGGTAAGACCAGACATATCCTGACTATTGAAATTACTTTTACAAGGTTCTTTCTCCCCACCCACAAAAATATGGATTTTTTTTTTATCAAACTACTATCGAATTTGAAAATGAAAGGGATGCAGTCTAAGACGACGGTCTGTGCATCGTTAGATGATTCCATTGATAATGCTTGAAAGTTTATGGAGCGGCGAGGAACTTTTTTAAAACCTAATGTTCACTACAAAGTACCTATTTGTATACTTCTCGGCTAAGTTTGCATTATGCAAGTCTTAACCTTTATTATTCTATTGTATTGAGAAGTTGGTGTTATATTTTGGGATCAAAACTACACCAGGAATTTGTTTGTCAGATCGTTCTACTTTTTAATTTTGATCTCCATTCTTATTTTTTGGACTGACCTTTTTTGGCTTATACTTGAACATTAGTGCTGTGGGAACAAATTCTGGATGTTATTATGGATAATAAAATTGACATGCTCTTGGAAATTGAAACTTAACTTTATGTATCTTGCTGGTTATTTTTGCAGACACCGACCAACCCTACATTTTCTGTGAAAGCTCCAAAGCAGGAGCAAGGATTTTGAGCTACTCGTTGATTTTAAGTTACATGGCTTCAGAATGTGTAATGAACGTGAGTTCCTACTGAATGTGTAATGAATGTGAGTTCCTACCGATCTAGTCGTCCTAGGAACGTCGATCTTATATCTGTTGCTTGTTTCATTTGTCCCTTCCTCCAGCAGTCGATGTAAGTTTAAGCTTTGCTTATTTGATGCATTTACTGAATGTTAGAAACAACTCCTGTCATGAGTTAATTCCCTTATTCTGGTGTTCACCTCTTTTTTCCTTTGTTTTTGATTTTTTGCAAATAAAAATTTATAGAAGATTTGAGAATTTTATTCTTTCATGTCAGATTATAAGTTCTGAGTGCAGAAATTCACCGTACGAAAAATCAAGCTATCTGTAATTGGACATTAATGTTTAAGACGACAGATAAAACTTTTAACTAGAGATGCCGATTTATTTGAATGTTAAGACGAGTTGAGAAATTCTCTTTGTTTTATTATTTACCTTTTGCAGCTAATATTTTGGATAAATTTACTCTTTATAATAGTTTTTTGAGATAATTTGAATGGTAGTTAGGCCTTTAAATATATTGACAAAGTTGTTGGTAAGTGGTTCTGATGAGATTATATATGGTTGAGCTAGAAATGCAGCTCGTGCATGGGGTAGAACATGGGGACATTGGGGATGACAATGGAGGTGCCAGGACTAAAGGTGCACGTATTTTAAACCAGGGCTTATGGACTATCAGTGCACTTATTTTGAAAGATTGAGAAACTAATTTACTTTATTTTGAAGGTTGAGGACCGGATTGTTACTATTATCAATAGATTGGGGGACAAAACAAAGAAATTTGCCTTGAAAGAATAATGATATTTAACATCACTGATGTTACAATGCAACTTTAGGTAACGTTAAATGATAGACTCAATGAAATGTCACATTAACAATGATGCTAAATAGCATTACTCTTTATGAGATGAACTCACTTATGATATCTGATTCTCACAATATAAGTGGGTAGCAATGCTTCATGACTAGGAGATAGGCTTGTACGCACGTGTGTACTTGGCTTGGGCATCTCTACAATCTACGTTTTCGTTTGATTAGATTAAAAGTTAGGTTTTTAATAAATTTTGATAAAAATTAATTAAACATGTGATTGAAAAGTTGATAAAATTGTGAATTTTATAAAATATGTAGTTAAAAATGAGTTTATTGAATTTTTTAAAATGGGGGTCAAATAGGTCTACATAAACACTCTCCTAGCAAAATTACCAGCACTATTTCTTCTCCTTTTTACCCCTAATAATTAATAATTAATTTTAATCTTTCAAAAAATAATATTTTAAGTGTCATTGAGTCAGCCCCACTTTTGATAAATATATAAATAGAAATGCCACAAAATATTTTTTTATTGTGTACTCAATTCAAGGCTGCGTTTTGTGTATGATATTTGTTGGTTGTAAATATGAGGTTCACACTTCGGATGACAACCCCCTTACAAGGGTCTCGTGAGGAGGTTGTTATACGGGGTACAAACTTCGGATGATAGCCCTCTTAGAAAGGTCTCACGAGGAGGTTGTCATTCGGGGTTCACGCCTCGGATGCACAAACTCTTTGCGTATCAATTATGTAGTATGAATTATCATGCATTGTATTGTAGCCCCGTTTGATTTCTTTTATTTTAAATTTTTTTTTTCTACATATTCATTTTCAATCACATATTCCCAATAAAATATTATGTATGTAAATTTAAATTTTTTCCTTACTTTTTTAATCACATATTTTTCAGAAATTCACTATTCAAAATATTAAAATCCCAAATAATGGCTATCAAATAGGGCATAGTATTATGGTGAAGGTGATTAGTTTTCATTAAAAATATTAGCGCTGTCAACTGTGTAAATGCAAGGTTGGAGGTGAATTTAAGCTGAATACAAAATTAATTTAATGAAGAATTATTGAGTGAAAGATAAAAAGAATAGTACATAGTAATATTGATTTAATTTAATAATTGTTTTATATTAACATAACCACTTAAAGATTTGTTTATAACAGATGATGTGGCGAAATTTGATTGTGTTAAAATCCCATAAATCAAAAATAAAATAAAATAAAAATCCTCCCACTTTCTTTTGATACCTTAACAATAATTAAATATTATGTAAATTGTGATGTATAACAGGTAATTTTTGTGTTAAAACACCCAAATGTTGAAACTGCAAATGTTGGATTAACACGTCTCGCTAGGCTTAAAAAGGTTACCTATAAGTTTAAAAATTAATGATTTTATATCCACTTAAATTTAAAATAAGTAAATTACTTATTTTAAAAGTAAGGTAAAATTTGGGTAGGACAAAAAACTGTCAACTAGTAAAATCGAATTGAATAGTTAGTTTGAGTCTACATGGACCTGTCAATATTTTAATTTTGAACCAATTTGCCGATATTAGACAACTATTAAATGAGAAAATCATTTTTTGAATAGTGATTTTTAGAAGAATGTGTGGTTAAAAATTAAGATTTTTTCTGAATTTACTTGCAAAATATTTTATTGTATGAATGTTTGGTTGAAAATGAGTATATAGAAAAAAGAGTTGGAAAATAATGGTAATCAAACTGGGGCTAAGTTGCTTAGAAATTAATTGATTTAGATTTCAATACTTTTGAAGAACCCTATTTTTTTTTTTTGTCCAAAATGCATTTTGAAATAATATTTTGACGAAGAATGTGCGGCCAAAAAATAAGAATTTTTTTGAGTTCGCGTGTAATATTACTTTATTGAATAATATATTGTTGCAAATAAAAAAGAGAAAAATATATTTTTAAAATAATGAAGACCAAACGAGGGCTTAATTTAAACTTTGTATGGTTACTATTACAACTTTAAGTTTGTATTGTTGTTAATATGTAGTAATACTTAGGGTGTGTTTGAGTCACATTATTTTGGAAAAATGTATTCTAGAATAGTAGATTGATATAGAATGTGTGGTTAAAAAAAAAGTTATTAATGTGATGAAAAATATTATTTATTGAAGAATGTGTTGAAAATGAGTAGAAAAACGAGAATGAAAATTTTAATGTACATCAAACATGAGTTTATATATAAAAAGTTTATTTTAAATGTTGTAGTGTGATTTAGCCCAATATTTGAATTTAGTTTGTTAAGATATTACTTTATGTCAATCGGCACACCATGATATGAAATAAAACCCAATATTTGAATTTAGTTTGTTAAAATATTACTTTATGTCATTCGGCACACCATGATATGAAATAAATCTGAACTGCAAAATTTATTTTCGTCTGAGAACAAACAAAAAACTACTCCGTCCGACATGCGTTCACCTAGAAAAAGTTACGTATTTTCTTTTTTAAAAAAATTTTAAAAAGTAAATTACTTATGTTTGAATTAGTGAACTATTTTTACATTTAGCCAAGCATGTTTGGCTAAGCTTGAAATTTCAATTATAAGTAATTTTTAAAATAAGTAACTAATAAAATAAAAAAATTACTTATTTGAAACAAAAAAAAGATTTAATTTACAAACAAGTATATGTGAAAACAAAAAATAATT
The DNA here is from genome assembly GCA_903798375.1 of Fraxinus sp. D2006-0159. Taxonomy (NCBI): domain Eukaryota; kingdom Viridiplantae; phylum Streptophyta; class Magnoliopsida; order Lamiales; family Oleaceae; genus Fraxinus; species Fraxinus sp. D2006-0159. Next base: position 9,994 of record CAIGRQ010291363.1, read on the forward strand.
TTTTAAGTTTGAAAAAAAGAATTACTTAAAGCTGACTCCCACTTATTTCCAAACGTGATTAATCGGGTTAAATTTGTAAAACCACATTTTTGTCAGCCAATAAGAAACTAGAAAACAAAGGCGGTTTTAATTTCTCCTTTTTTATTATTCTGGTTTTAGTTTAATTTTAGCCGAAGCTAGGGTTTGAAAACGAGAAGAAGAAGAGGGATGTAAAAAAATAAAAAATAAAAAAATCCGTCGACTACTCTCTCTGTATATCAGTAATTCTGTATTTTTTTATTTCAGGTAATTCATTCCTCTTTCTATGTTTATGTGTATATCATTGAGGTGTTTCATTGTTAAATATATTTTTTTTGGAGGTTTATTGATCCGTGTGTTTGAATTTGAAAATTGTGTTCCTTTTTTTTTTGGGTGTAAATTGTTGAAATGATGGCCGCGGGGAGCAATAATTTCAGTTAATTTTTGATTTTGTGTTAATTTTTTGTTGTTGATCGATGTATTTGTACAATTGGTACTTAGAAATTTTTGTGTTTGCATGTTAGAGGACATCCTTTATTTTTCATTTTTCGTTCGAGTTTGAAGTTGGTAATAATGATTGAGAGCTGATTTTGGAGTTGGAAAGAGATTTTTGTTGTTCACAGCAAAAATGTGAAAAGTATAATTCTATACTTTTATCAGAGGACCTCCGGAATTTATGAGTTTGTGGCTGTTCAGCACGAAATGATGATCCTGATGGAAATTTTGTTTCTTTATGAATTTTGCTTTCAATTAACGAACTTCTGTTTTTCGTATTTGTTTTGCCCCTGTTTGAAACCCATTTAATATGAGAATGTGTGGTGGAAAAGTAATGAAAAGTTTTTGATTTGTGTGTAATATTATTTTATTTGAAGAATATGTGGTTAAAATGAAGAATGAAAATGAGAATGTGAATGAGAATGAGAAATTAATGGGTGTCAAACGGGGGCTTTATTAGGAAATGGAATTTTAATTTTAACACGTCGTGTTGGACAGTTAGATGTATTTAGCCAGTTTGCAGAATATCTACATTTGTTGCATGCAAATTTACTTAGAAAATCGTGTAAACAAATGATATAGGCCTGAGCTTTTCTGTGTCAAAAGTGAGCATTAATATAGTATTTATTAATTAAGACGAGCATAGAAACTTCTAGAGTTGGTGATTCACTATGGTAGTCGGTATAATTGCTGAAATTTTTTCCATAATGCCATGTGATTGAAAATCTCAAACTCAGGAAGTAGGGATTGCTTCTTTAAGTCTAACATACTCATCTCAAAGATATCATTTTGTGCTGCATGTGATTTTTTTTTTTCCCCTAACACTTAGGCGTCAAAAGCATTTTTTTTATGAGCGTTATGAGGATGTTGAGGGAACTATGTTTATATGCTCATAATAATTTTTATCCTTTCAGCGGTCCTCTGGTTGCTCAGTTTTTATAGCTTTGTGACTAATTTGTTTTACAGCTGTCTTCTTGCTTGGCTATAAGTTTGATATTTCACTCATTTTGGAGAAATTTTTGGACAACCGAATTTCCCGATCTTGACTTTTTGCCCTTTCAAGACACCAATTTTGCATGCTGACTAGTAATTTTTTGCAGATTGAAATGGTCCTTTCTTTCTGTAGTATTTTAAAGCATTCTGTCAGCAACAATTTTTTTTTTTAAATGCCTTTTCTACATGTTTTGAGATAATAAAGCTCGAGTAAGACCAACTTCCTCCATGCAAATATTAGGAGAAACTTCAAGTGCAGAAAATGAGGGGTTGAACGTGGATATTGTAATATACAACTTCATAATAATCATCAATAGCAAGTGTATGCTAGTTTGCAGCCTTGATCTCCTGCCCCACTGTAGACAGAGTAAAAATTTCTCACCGTTGACGTGGCAAGAGAACCTTAATTATGGTTCTCAGCACCCAACTGGGGAAGTTTTCTCATTAAGGGTGTGTTTGAGCCACATTATTTTGGAAGAATGTATTCTGAAATAGTAGGTTGATGGAGAATGTGTGGTTGAAAAAGAAGGAAAAGTTATTAATGTGATGAAAAATATTATTTTATTGAAAAATGTGTGAGGTTGTTCAATGTCTGACATCACAGGTATTTAATTAGGGTATGTTTGAGCCACATTATTTTGTAAGAATGTATTTTGGAATAGTAGATTGATGGAGAATGTGTGGTTGAAAAAAAAGGAAAAGTTATTAATGTGATGAAAAATATTATTTTATTGAAAAATGTGTGGTTGAAAATGAGTAGAAGAATGAAAATGAAAATTTTAATGTGTAACAAACAGGGGCTAAATGATGCTTGGTATTTAAATTGTAGATAAACTAGTTATAAATGGAATGTGACTCATCCACGTGGATTGCCTTGTTTTCCAGTAATGAATATTTATTTAAACAGTATTTCTGATCACTTCCTTTCAAGAGAAATTTTGTTTTGGCTTTTAGCTTGTCTGGCTGCTATAGTTGTTATACAGTAGACAGATGTCTGTCTGGATGGATGTTTCAACTGGGCTTTGGTCTGGTTTTTAATTTGTCTTGTGGTTAGTCACTGCTAAAACTTCACTTGATTTTATTTTTGAAAATATAACATGTGATAAAGTCACGAGATATGGACTAATGACTTGTACTATATACTTTTCAAAAAAGGTTTTTTGCTTAACCATTTCTACTTCAACCTTTTGGTTTGTTGATCCAAACAACCTATTATGCTTATCCTTTTGTTCTACCTTGGAGATTGCATGCATAAATGTTTCAGTTAATTCAAGGTTCATGTGCTTCATGTCTTCCTTGGAACTCTTTAAAATAAATTACCAATAGGGCCACTGAGGTGAGAAACGGCTGTAAACTTCAGGGCCCCGTGGGATTAGTCGAGGTGCGCGCAAGCTGACCCGAACATCCACGGTTATCAAAAAAAAAAAAAAACATTCTATAGGTATTGAGATTTTACTTTATATGAAGGAATGAGAATCATTAAGGTAAATAATGAATTAATATATTTTGTCATCCCTATATTCTTGTACTGTTAACATTAACCAACTTCTAATCACCAATAAATTCTATTTAGGCTCTGTTTGAGCCT
>CAIGRQ010291367.1:0-12110 GCA_903798375.1 Fraxinus sp. D2006-0159
AACCAAGAGAGCAGAATCAAATGAAAAACAAGAAATTTCGAGCTTGCAATCATGGATGAAACATTGAGAAAAATTGTTTGATGGTTTCAACCAAAATGTCAAGGAGGAGTGTTGGAGTTGTGACATTTTAATTGTAACATAACTAATCTATTTTTGGTTTGTAATTTAGTTACAATATTTTGGTTAATGTCTAACTAATGAAGTGATGTAAAGTTACACAAAGTTAGTGTTTATTACAAGTTAGTATGGTGTGTATAAGAGTTAGTATTGTAATTGATAGATAGTTGGTAGAAAATATCTTGTAAATGTATCAAGGTTTGGCTATATATAATGCCGGCTTGTACAAGAAATTTATGAAGGAAATATAGAAGAAAAACGTTTAAGGAAGACTTAGTCCTCAAAGAATTCTCCTTCTCCTACGATCTTTTCAAAAAGAACAACAGAGTATGTATGTTTTGTTTGTGTTAATATCCGGTTACTTCAATAACCGGCATATGATTATCCATTCTCCTCCATATAAAAACAAAATTGATGTTAGAGCCTTGAAAGAGCTTTCGATCCATTAAAATTCCAACAGTAACAATTTGATTTTAAATATATCCTTGCGGGTGCAAATCAAGTGTCATTGGCTTGTTATTTGCATACAATCCATTCTACTTGCCCTGAGATCCCAAAGTATTTTAAAACGCTAATTCCTTTACAGTTCATTTAATTACTTACCCAATTGACACCAAATTCTCAACCGATTTCAACAATTCGCACCAAAATATTTATAACGTCATTCGTATTGCATCATGGTCATGTCACTTCATGCCTCATGTCCAAAACATTCCAATTACCTATCTAAGGTTTAGGGTGACCTTGATCAACCAAATAGAATTCTTGAAACCTTGACAATACTAATTCTGGCCTTTTCAATATTCTCATTGCTTACAAGTCAATCTCCAACATCTACATTAACCTAATTTCTCTATCATATCCAAGGTAGAATTTACCACGTAGGTCGAAGAGTCAAAGATTAACACCATATAAAGAACTTAAAATCCCAATAATCGAATGCACCATTTTAAAAGGAAGCAATTAGGAAAAATAGTACAAGTGACATTGTAAATAGCATGAAATGCATGAATCATATTGACCAAAGGTGTAATGTGAAGTTCGGAGTATTACAGAAAAGATTATATATTTTACACAAAAGAGGGTGGCAGCTCGAGAATTTGTGGCCGAGTGCAGAGAAAATCGGGAATTACCCATACACATAGAAAACGGCAGAAATGAGCAATTTGAAGGAATTTGAAAAATCAATCACATTTTGTCAATTTTTGGTGATGTCGTTCCGCTTTTGCATATTTAATTTCAATATTATGAGTGACAAAATACTTTTATTTTTAGGATGGATGAAGTGTGGTAATTGTCAATGCTGTTGCTGGTTGAACTGATGATGGTCCTCCATGTTCCTATTTTTCTGCTTCTATCGTCAATTCTTGATATCTAAACATCTCCATCGCTTGTGTAGAGATCAGTTGCATCATCTCCCCGAGGCCTTATCCATTCTTTATAATGGAAACAACCAAATATCAAGGAAATCACTCAAATCAAGCAGACAAAGTAGAGACAGATTCTTAGCCTAATATCAAGGAATTCATTTCTTTATAGCAGCTAGCATTTACTATAGAATTCTTACTTATAATAGCTCTTGAAGTTTTTGTATTTAGCCCGTAATACATGACTGTAATTTCTATGTGTGAAATAAAACATTCTTGAAGCATAGCAGCAATACAATCTTGAGAATTCTCAAACTTCATCATGGTATCAGGAGAGTCACCTCCAACGAGACCTCGATCCCCACCTCTGAAACCACCAGCAATCCGATCTCCACTCCACCACCTTCCACAGATATTCCTCTCATTGCACTCAATGTTGCTGCTCAAATAAATGAAAAACTCACACCCTCAACATTCCCGCAATGGCGTACCCAGGTTGAAGCCCTCCTTATTGGATACAATCTCCTCGATTATGTCACTGGTGATAAATCATGTTTCACCCGACTGATCCCTATATCACCAATCCACAAAAAACCCACTGGATAAGACAAGATAAGTTTATTCTCAGTGCCATTTTGGCATCCACATCAACCACAATCACTCCATTCATTTTCGCTGCAAAAACATCCAAAGAAGCATGACATAAACTGCATACTATGTATGCAAGCAAATCCCGTACCCGAGCAATGCAACTCAAGAAGGAGCTTACAATGATAAAAAAGGAAAATCAAACGGTTCAAGAATACATGCACATTGTCAAGGTCTTTGCTGATGAAATTTCCCTTATTGATAACACTATTTCAGAGGATGATTTAACTCTATATATCCTCAATGGATTGGGAAGCGATTTTCACAAAATTGCTACGCCGATTCGTGTAAGGGAAAAGCTTTTATCATTTGAAGAACTTCATGATCTTCTTCTTAGCCATGATGCGTACTTCCGTCGACTTGAATCCACCACTCAACAACTGGTAGCATCGGCCAATTACTCCAATTGGCGACTAGGTCCTCTCCCGATAGCCAAAATCCCAAAATGGGTCTTGTCAAAGTACTGTGGCTTCAAAGGCAAACTTCCATTCAGGCTCTTACTGCTCATCTGGAGGCCCAACAAAAAATCGAAGGCAATTCAGGTACCATGGACAGCGAAAGTACACACCAAAATGTCAACTTTGTGATAAGTTAGGCCACATTGCAAAGCATTACCCCAAAGCCCATTTTGCCGACCCAACCCAACTGCAAACTATACTACAATTTCATCCAAAAAGGACGCCAAATGGCTTCTTGATTCCGGGGCTTCACACAACATAACTGGTGATTTGGAAAATTTATCAGTACATTCGACATATGATGGCACTGATAAAGTTGTCATCGGTGAGGATTCAAGTTTGCATGTTTCACACATTAGTTCACTGGTTCTCAAAGTACTAATACACACCTTTTATTTAAATGATACCCTTTGTGTTCCTAACATTCGTAAAAATCTCATTTTCGTGCACCATTTTACGTCTCAAAATAATATGGTTGTTGAATTTCACCCCCTATTTTTTCTTATTAAGGATCGAACCACGGGGGCAGTTCTATTCAAAAGTGAGTATGAAAATGGTGTTTACATTCTCCCGGAATCATTGGTGAAAGCTTCTTCAAAAATGGCTGCAAACGTGCATGAACGGACGTCAAAAGATGGGTGGCACAAACGTCTAGGACATCCCTCAAATAAAACTGTTCATCATCTTGTTAAGAGTTTTTCCCTTCCAATAATAAAAGAAGTGCATGATTATCATCTTTGTGTCTCTTGCTCTATTAATAAAGCACACAAGCAACCATTTCGTCAAAATAGTCTTCAAAGTCATGTACCCTTAGATTTAATTTATATTGATATTTGGAGTCCCTCAAATACGGTTGGCATTGATGGTTCACGATACTACTTGATTTTGGTTGATCATTTCACAAAATATATTTGGTTTTATCCAATGGAAACAAAATATACAGTCCACAAAATATTTCTTCAATTTCAACATCTCGTTGAAAGCAAGTTTCAATCCAAAATTAAGAGCCTCTATTCAGATAATGACGGAGAATCATTTCTCTAAAAAATATTTTTCCATAAATGGAATAAGTCATTATACAACCGCTCCTCACATACTACAACAAAACGGTGTATCCGAGCGTCATCATCGTCATTTAGTGGAAACGGGCCTAACTCTTTTGCATGATGCGTCTCTACCATTAAAATATTGGCCTCATACTTTTTCCACGGCAACATACCTTATAAGTCGTCAGCCAACACCCCCTCCTAAATAACAAATTACCTTTTGGGACATTATTTCATCAGCCACCAAATTATCTCAAATTAAAAAAATTCGGGTGATTGTGTTTTCCCCTCACCAAGCCATACAACAATAATAAACTTCAGCCTAAAGCCATTCCTTGTATCTTCATGGGCTACTCCTCAACCCAGAATGCTTACAAATGCCTTAACCCAAAAGCCCAAAAACTCTATTTGTCCAGGCATGTCTTCTTTGATGAAACCTAACCTTATCCCCCACCTTCATTCAGTCGAGCCACATTTTCCATTGTCCTCTCCCTCGTCTGCGACAACATGGTCACCTATCATTGTGTCGCCTTTTTCGGAGCAACCACCAGTGACAACAGGAGGCAACACCATTTTCACGTCATCCTCATGTAAATGCCCCATCTCTTCCCCTTCTAATTTTTAGGAAATGCCCCATTCCTCTTCTTGCCCTAATTCATCTCAATATCATGAAAATATATCTACTCACTCTAATTCACACACAACTCAAGCTACTCAAACTGAAATCACACATGTTGAACCACAAATTGAACCCACCTTGCCAAACCCTATTCAAACCCACCCAATGACGAGACGGTCAATGAACAACATTCAAACCTAAACATTCAATTTCGTAACCAAACATCCTATTACATTACCCATTGAACCTACATGTTTGAGACAAGCACTCTGTGAACCTCACTGGAGACAAGCTATGTCCGAAGAACTTATTACACTGATGCGTCGTGGAATGTGGGAATTGGTTTCTCCACTTAAGAACTGTAATCCTGTGGGGATGTAAATGGGTGTTTCGAGTGAAGAAAAAATCAGATGGGTCGGTTGATCGCTTTAAGGCTTGTTGTAAAATGGTTTAATCAACGTGAAGGGATAGACTACAAAGAAACATTCAGCCCGGTTGTTAAAACTGCAACTATTAGAACTGTACTGACTATAGATGTAATGAAGGGTAGTCCTTGAGACAATTGGACGTTAATAATGCATTTCTACATGGCCAGTTAAGTGAGACAGTATATATGGTCAACCACCGGGGTTTAAAGATGCTACTAAACCAAATCGTGTGTGCAGGCTACGAAAGGCTATTTATGGTCTAAAACAAGCCCCAAGAGCATGGTATACAGCTCTTAAATTGGCTATAGTAGGCCTCAGATTTCAGAATCCCAAAGTTAATTCATTACTCTTCATCTACAGCCAGAACTCAGTTCTATGTTATTTATTAGTATATGTGGATGATTTGGTTATAACTGGAAACGATACAAATTTTGTGGCTAAGATTATTCCACAAGGTGGACATAGTTTTTCTTTAAAAGACATAGGGCAGCTCCATGTTTTCTTGGGAATGGAGGTAATTCCAACAAAAATCGGAATTTTCCTATCTCAGCACAAGTATATTTTAGACCTCTTGTCTAAAACAAACATGGCTGGTGCAAATGATGCCTCCACTCCCTTATCAACAAATACCGTTCTGAAATTGATGGATGGAACATCTTCCACAGACAGCTCTGAGTTTAGAAGTGTCATTGGTGTACTCCAATACCTATTCCTCACCCGCCCGGATATCTCCTTTTTGGTAAATAAACTTTCATAGTTTATGTACAAACCAACAGTGACTCATTGGACAGCTACAAAGTGATTACTTCGCTATATCAAGAAAACTATTTTTTATGGAATTCATATTAGAAAGCAATCAAGCTTTGACCTCATAAAATACTCTGATGCGGACTAGGTGGGAAACCTTGATGATCGAGCCTCCACTTCAGCATATATAAGCTTTCTTGGTGTAAATATGATTTCTTGTAGTTCAAAGAAGCAAAGGGCAGTAGCACGATCATCCACTGAAGTTGAATACAAAGCCATAGCAAATGCAGCTTTAGAAACTGTGTGGTTACTTTCCTTATTCAAAGAACTCGGCCTTCCAATGTCCAAACCACCTAATCTGCTATGTGATAATTTGAGGGTCATTCACCTTAGTTTCAATCCCATGTAACACTTAAAAATGAAACACATTCAAATTGATCTTCACTTTGTGTGAGACATGATCCAACGTGGAATTCTTAATGTTCACCATGTAAACACACAAGACCGATTAGCTGATCTTCTGACCAAAGCACTTTCCTATCAAAGGACAGTACTGTTGAGAACCAAGATAGGCTTAGCTTATGGCAGCTCTATCTTGCGGTATAATGGAAACAACTAAATACCAAGGAAATCACTCAAATTAAGCAGAGAATGTAGAGACAGATTCTTAGCCAAATATCAAAGAATTCATTTCTTTGTAATAGCTAGCATTTACTCTAGAATTCTTATTTAGAATAGCCCTTGAGGTTTTTGTAATTAGCCTGTGATACATGACTGTAATTTCTATATGTGAAATAAAACATTCTTGAAGCTTAGCAGCAATACAATCTTGAGAACTCTCAAACTTCATCATTCTTTACGATTTGGAAAAAATTTTAGGATCTTGAATACACATTATTATAGAAATCTTATACTGGGATTCAAAATTATTCCCACTTGAGATACTTGGGTATTCCAATACTAGAGTCATCAATAGGCGCACTCCATAACCTAAAATTTCTTCTTGTAAATGAGCAAAATGATATACCATCATACGTTCTCAATATGCCTATGTTGAGACATCTACATGTTGGATACTTACATATCCCTGCAAAGTTTAGTAAGAATTGTGAAAGTACCAGAAAAAATAGCCTCCAAACCCTCTATTACGTTTGCAGTTTTTATTCAGAAGACAAAGAAATCATCAGATGTTCCCCAAATCTTAGTAAGATTAAATGTGAGTCCCCATGCAATTGATGCCTTGATCTCTACTTTCTTTCTCATCTCAACTCACTCACAATTGATGGAAGTACATTCAATGATGATTATTTAGTGGTTAATTTTCCCAAGAATATATAAAAAACTTACTCTTTTCGAAATTGGTTTGCCTTAGGAAAGGATGTCATTAATTGGGACATTGCCAGTCCTGGAGATTCTGAAACTAGAATACGAAGCATTTATAGTGTTGGGTTCTGTTACCCAAATTCGGTCCAAATTGACAGCGTTGGATGGATGCCCATTCACTTAAGCAAGAGGTGTAAAATTGGAACAATGAGTCTGTCACTGAGCCATCGCTCAAGCGACATGCCCTCGCCTGTTTCTTGATTTCACACGATTTTATTTCCTTATTCTTCGATTTTACAAGATTTTTAACCTAGTTTCCATATTTTATGTTAATTCTAGATTTTGGACATATGTCCTATAAATAGTAGACTCTTTATGTAGTTTATTCGATTTCATAGCAGTAGAATATTGTATAATTGTATTTTCTCTCTATTAGTTGTCATTAATAAAGTATTATTTCCTCTATAAATTTCTTTTTCTTGTTTGCTTTCTTTTAATCTTGTTATTGTTTGTGCTATCTATACTTCATATCGCGTCATATCATCTCTTCAAGTTCATAACAAATAGTATCGTAGCCAAGTTTCAGTAGTTCAGCAGAACAATGATTTGATTGTTTGAGATTTTTGTTATCGATGTCTACTATGAAGTATGATATTTCGTTGTTAGATCGCAGTACAAGATTTTCGTTGTGGCAAGTGAAGATGAGGGTTGTATTGGTGCAGATAGATTTGGATGATGCTTTGTTAGGATTTGATAAGATGCTCACAACTTGGACAACAGAGGAGAAGCAACGGAAGGATGGCAAGACACTTTCGCAAATTCATCTTCATCTATCTAACAACATTTTTCAGGACGTCTTGAAGGAGAAGACAATAGCTACATTGTGGTTGAAACTGGAGTAATTTGCAAGACCAAAAGTTTGACCAACAAATTACATCTGAAGCAGAGGCTTTATTCTCATCACATGGTAGAAGGCACCTACTGGAAGATCATATAGCCGTGTTTAAGGAGATTGTTGCTGATCTAGAGACATTAGAGGTAAAATATGATGAAGAGGACTTGGTCTTAATCTTATTGTACTCGCCGCCTAGTTCGTTTTTGTCATTTAAGGACACGATTCAGTACAGTTATGACACATTCACTATTGAAGACGTGCATGATGTCTTGTTCTCAAAAGAGAAGATGAAGCATCTGGTTGGAGCTAATTACAGAGATGATGAAGCTCTTGTGGTTTGTGGTAATCAACGAAGGGGCAAGTCAAGGGTGGATTTCAGTAATAGGGTTCGCTTTTACTGCAAGAAGAAATGACACATCAAGAGGGATTGCATGAAGTTACAGGGTAAGGATAATTCAGTTGCAAATCGTGGGAGTTAATTAGAGACTTCAGGTGAAGCTGATATCGCAGAGGATTTTGTAAGTGAGGGAGATCTTTTGACGATTTCTAACGTGGAATCCAAGCCGACGAGGAGTGAATTTTGGATATAGCTTGTGAGTTTCGTACAAATCCCAATTGGGAATTGGGATTTGTTTGAATCATATAAAACAATAGTGCAAGGTGCAATTGTTATGGGAAACAACGAATCTTGTAAGGGTAGCTGGTACTGGGAGAGTCGGATTGAAGTTGGTGGATGGAACAATCAAAACACTTGGCCAAGTTCGACATATTCTAGACTTGAATAAGAACATCATCTCGCTGAGTTCCCTAGATTTGAGAGGGTACACATTCTCTGGTGTAGGTGGAGTCTTAAAGGTGCGGAAGGGTGTTGTGTTGTATTGGAGGGGCGGAGAAAGTCTCAGTTATATATCTTGCAAGGTTGGGCAGAATCAATGAAGAAACAATAGCACAAGTTTGGTACCATGGTGGATATACAGTTTGATACAGTACCGTTAGGAGTTGGCCCTGGGTAACGAAGAGTTTGATGAGACCATCTATAGAGCTTCCTCATTTTTTTTATCTTGAATAAAGAGAGCCTCTATTCTACCATTGTACATCCAAATAAGTCAAAAACTCAACTTAGAATTATTTTTCTTTTACAAAAAACCTTTTATTATCTATTTGAATAAATTATTTTTTATTTCCTAGTAGGAGATTCCTTGAAATCCCACGTGGCGAGAAAAGATAAATTTTTGGGGCTCCATGTTGTTCTATTCGTAGTATTTTCTTTGTACTAATCCTGAAGTTGCAAACTTTTTGTTTTGTGAGTAAAATTAAATAATGGCTTGATTTCCAACTGCATTATGTTATAGCTAATTTTACTAGTGGTCGAATTCGTGTATCTTAGTCTCGAATTTTTAGTCCAGGTAGTTTTCTTTTGTATTATGATATATTTTTCTATTTCAGAATTTCTCTCACGTGTAATTTTCCCAAGTCTGAAACAAAATTCAGTTGCTTTCATCTTTGTTCATCTAATTTATGTCTTACCCTATTAAACTTAGAAAAATCTGAAAATCAACACTGTCAATGATGTCCTTGCTCTGGCATTCTTACAAAGATATTATGTTTACCTTTATTTCAATAACGTAAAATTCAGAGACTGATTTACTAAATTTTCATAATAATATTTTATATTCCTTAATTGGTTGTATTACACCTTTTTGAGATGCCACGACACAAATGTCACTTGATCGTGGCAATTCAAACTGGCTACATGACAAGTTTTGGATGAAAGCCATCCGAGTAGATTGGGTTTGTCTACTCCAGAAACCTAAGCCCATATTTACTATCAAAATTAGACCAAAAAACTACTTTGGGAAAAATTCACAAATAAGGCATTAACTATGCACAATTCAAAAATCGGGTTTTAAATTTAATTAATGCAAAAATCAGATATTTATTTATTATTTTAATATATTTTATTAATTAAATATAATAAAGTCATAATTATACAATTAGTGGTCACAAGTACATAATCATAAGTCACAACTTATTTATTGACCATGTATTATCAAATTAATTAATCACAAATTAATTCAGGTCACAAATCAAAAAAATTATAGGATACATTTTATTTTATTGGTCACAGATAAAAAATTATAGATCACAATTTATCAATCAGTCACATATTTTCAAATTTGTTGGTCACAAATTATCGAATTTCAAGGTCAGTTTATTTTATTGGTCACAAATAAAAAATTTAAGGAACATTTTATCAATCAGATACATATCTTCAAATTTGTTGATCACAAATTATCGAATTTTAAAGTCACGATTCAACAGTTGGTCATAGGTAACCAAATAGTTGGTCACAGGTCAAATAGTGAGTCACATACGACCACCACCTACACTGTCGTCGCCGTCACCGCCACAACAGCACCACCAACACCACGACATCACCACCAACAAAATCACCGTAACGAGATCCAATCAACTACTAACAAAAACCATGACAATCAACCCTATCAAATCTCTAGTCACCAACAACCACCACACCGTTGTTGCCACCAGATCTATCGCCAACCGCATAACAGCCGACGTCACCACCACAACACCAACACCAACAAAACCATCACCACTAGATCCAACAAAAAGAAATCCCAAACCCGCCACCACCTCCATCTCCATCTTCTTCATCGCCAACAACAAAGACACCACACCACAACCACAACCACTACCCACCATAAACCCGCCACCACCTCCAATCTCGTCACCTCCAACACCACCACAGACATCACCAGCCACCATCTTTGCACTACCAACATCTGTCATCCTTCATGCTAGCAATCAACGCAACCCACGTCGGCAGGTAACTCTGAAGTCGCCACTGTGCAGCAACATCGAGAGTGGGTCGTCTTGAACAGCATCAAGCCTCTTAAGTCAATCTTTAAACACATGGAATTATGTAATTTCCACAAATACTAATAAGCTTAGCCCTCTTTGGTCAAGGGTCAGTTTGACATGACTTTTAAAAATTCAAAAGGAGCTTTGAGGTCCAAAAGCAACTTTTGGATCTGTTTGACCAATTTTATGAAAGTGATTTATCCGTTAGAAAAGCTTTTAGAAGAAATTGGTCCAATATGACTTCCTATAAAAGAACTTTTAGAATAGAAGTACTTTTAAAAGATGGTTTTCAAACAAAAATTAAAGTAATTTTTTACAGGAAACAAAAGCTAGTCATGTCACACGAGTTCCAAGTTGCATCCTATACGTTAGGGCACCTGCTAGCCAATCAAATTTCTTACTTCATCAAGGCTGCTAGCCCACTTTGTGAACCGAACACAATGGTAAAGAGAACATAAAGACTATTTTCATGAAGCTAACTTGAAAAGTTAAAACTTTTGTTTGTTTGATCATTAATGGAAATATTTACAATTGCATGGGGTTGTTCTGAATTTATCTCCTTAGGACCTTCTTGAAAGTCCCCATTTGTTGATATAAAACATTTCAATATCAAATACTAATCATGATTCATTGTTTTATTTGAATTTCTGAGGTTCAACTCTGTAAACACTGAACAATACCTATTTGCTTCTTTTAAAATTTATTCAAATCGAAAAATCTTAACCTCCATGCTCAGAATCAGAACCATCTTGTCGATGATAGCATTCCCTATCCTTCATCGCCTCTCAATCGATTAGCACCTATCATGACTCAAGGGGTTTCCAATTTAATTAAGGCTTACAATAAATTACATAGATTTGTACTACAATTTGAATTTAATTAAATATAGTAACTCAACAATTTTTTATTTATAATTTCACTCGATAATTAGAAAATTGTTTCACAAATTGAATTTATAATGACACCATACTAGTTGTGCAGTAGATCAAGGAGTTCACTTTTCATTTTTGGTTGTTGAAATTTTTTTAATGAGATAGAAACTTCACTAATGTTTTATTGATAAGTGCATGTAGATGAATTAAATAAGTTGCTTTTCAACAAATAACACAAGTTGTATCAGGCTGCTATATCACGCTCTTTTCTTTTTTCTTATTAAACAATGAAGTGACTCATGCGCAAAAACCTAGAAAGTTGAGGCCGCTAAAGCCCACAACCGAGAGAGAGAGAGAGAGAGAACAGTAACTCCACTCATTTGAGATCTCTAAAATGTGATTCTTCGGAAAATATTATTTGGGATTGTAGGGGAAGAATAAAAAGTGGAATTGAGAAATATTGTCTAAATTCTTGTAGACATTAGTGTTATAGTCACGCGCAGTTGGGACATGAACGACATGGACAAAACTTTGGTGAATGGAGCTTGCCAAAATGTTTCAGCGATCAAGATAAATTATTGAGTAGTGCCACTCATCCAGGGAGTGTGTGTCCCAACTAAAAAATAGGTATACGTGGCAAACACTATTTAGACAATAAAAAGACTAAAATATCATTCCTTTGTTCTCTTAATTTAAATCAAGATTTT
>CAIGRQ010291390.1:0-11177 GCA_903798375.1 Fraxinus sp. D2006-0159
GTTTGACATAACTTTTGAATAGTTAAAATGAGTTTTTGAAATTTAAAAGTTGCTTTTGAACTCGTTTGATTAATTTTATGAAAATACATTTTTATTAGTTAGAAGAACATTTAGAAGAAATTGATCCAAAGACTTCCTCTAAAAATATTTCCGAATTAGAAAACTCTTTTGAAAATTAGTTTTCAAACAAAAATTAAGGCAACTTCCTCCAAATACTCTTTTATAGGAAGCAAAATCAAAAGCAAACGTCATGTCAAACGAACTTTTAATCTCTTCCATCGACAAGTAAGAACGAAATTCAAAGTTCACATTGTAGTTTAACCAAAAATTTCTTGTGATTATAGTAATACCTGAATGACTTTGTTGACTCAATGATTACATGACTCAAATTCTCTCGTTTGAGATTGCTTAGTCATGCTACTTTGATTCTTTCGATCAAATCAAACGTGTAAGATAAACATAAAATGCTATGGTAAAAAATAGCTTATGAATCGATTTTATTGTTAAAAAAACATTGCGTACTTCCAGTAATCCATGTTAGAAACTAGTTATGATAAACCATTGAATGTAACATGGACTGCCCGTGAAAATCCAATCCAATAATACAAAGATATAGTTGAATATATCAACAAAATCTTCTAGGATTCAAAGAAATGAAATTTGGTCAACTATTGTCATCAATGCAAAGTGTACAACTATATGACAAAATGTCTATAACGATTTTGTTAATGAACTAATAAATTGGAAACTCTCCGTGCGCTTTTCCCTTTTTTCACATGGATTATGTTAGGTGTACCAAAATTTTTACATAATCTTTTACCTAATGGACAAATGGAGGCTCCCTATTGGGGGGGCGCCAGTAATTATATTCACATATTTCATAAGGCCTACAATATTTTAGTTTATACGAGAATAGTACAATTAGTTTTGGGCAAAATTAATTTATAAAAATCATGAATGAATATTAGTTAAAAAACTCGGATGGATTTCGATTCAGTCACTCGGGACCAAGTCCAAGTTTATTTATAATGGTTTGCATGCAAATAAAGTGTCAAAAGAGAATAATGATTTTTTTTTTGTTCGATTAAAGAAATTTTGATTCAATCATATCTCATCATATTATGGTTGTGTTCGGTAAATATTAAAATCGGATTAAAATTGAAAAATTAATCATTATTATTGACTTTTATTAGATGAGTGAAATCAAATAACGAATATATTTTCAATTTTAATTGAATTTTAACCACGATCCAATATGCTCGTTAGGTAAATTTGTTGGGCCTATAAAGCAAATGTTATTATATTATTGTATAGGTAAACAAAAAGATGTACGTGTCATTAAAGTAGACCGCCAGCCAGTAAATACCGGTTCCACCGGATCATTTGCCTAATATATTGACCTTTCTAGGGTTTTCTCTCTTCATTATATTATGATTTTATCGCAATCCCCCTCTCTCTCTCTCTCTCCCTCTAACCTTCACATGTATTCAGCTCAGCACACCGAAATTACCTTTGTCTCCCTCCATTAGGTAAAATCTCTCTCTCTCTCTCTCCGTTGATCGATGTGTTTGAGGTGAGTGGATCGACGTGTTTGAGGTGATTCTGTATGCACTCATGAATCAGAAATTAGGTTTATTTTCCCTGGCAAGAAGTTTCTTTTGATTGATTGTATGTGTCGTTTTTATATCTGTTTAGGAATTTTAACTTTGAATTGAGAAATTGATTGTCATCTATGTGTGAACATTTGTGTGTATAATTGTACAGGCAGTCGTAGATTTTTAAGCTGATTGATTGTTTGAATAGATTCGTACTCGGTCATGAATCAGAAGTTTGGCTTATCGACTGTCAAATAATAAAAATAAAAATTAGGGCTTATCGACTATTTATGTCTATGTAATTTATACATGTTTATGTGATTCGATTGTTCAAATAGTTTTTTAGGGCTTATAGACTATCCAATTTTCGAATTCTATAAAAGGAATTTATAGGTTAATCATGAGTTAACTACGACCCTGTTATAAAAACTTCACACATTATTTTCAATTTTTCGGCAACGTTATTAAATATTGATTCTTTGGTAAATTCTTTTTCTGAAAACGTTTTTCCCCAACTTTTTGTTCTCATGTGTGAAATTTTCAAACGCTCTTGTGAAACTAAAACTGGTGAATTGTGTCTGGATGTGTGCATCCGTCACGTGTGTTTTTGTGTATGACTGGATGTGTGTGTGTGTAACCGGGATTAATCAATAACAGATATTTTTCCAGGACTAGTTTCATAAAAATTCAAGAGTGAACGTTAACATTGGTATGTGCAAGAACAAACTGATTGTTTTATGATGCAATTGCACCATTAATGTGGAGATCAGTTTGTGCATGATGAGAAGATAATTTTGGATACTTGAATTGCCATCTTATCTCTATTTCCAAGTTGAAGCTAAATTGTGTGGAAAAAGAATGCGATATATACATTACTATTTACTTGCTTGTGTCTCACACACACACGAGCTGATGCACGCGTCCATAAACATTTCCCAGAGTACCTTTTAAAGAAAACTAAATTTGAAAGTGAACTTTAACATCACGTGGTAGGTGCAAGTGTATTTATGATTTTATCATGCATCTGAACAAGTAATGGAATTCAGATCACTTTATCCACGATGAGGGGATACTTTTGAGTACTTCAATCCCATCATATCTTTATTTTCAGCATTATGGAAAAGTGGAAAATTATGGTTGTGATAAATGAAGTCATGGAGCAAGAAATCTTCTCCAGTCCTTTTTGTTTGGAACAATTGATGGTTGTAAGAGTGTCCCAATCTCATTGATGGAAACTATCTTTTACATGACTATTGCATCATATCCTCTCTATTAAAGAAAGAGATGGGAACAAGTGCAAGTGAGGGAGAGTGCCTATAAAGTCCACATGAATCCTTATTTTTACAGCCCCGTCCCTCATTGTTTGTTACATCTGACTTATCTTGCAATATTTGTTGTTTTGTTTGGTGTTCTCATATTACAAAATAATTTGAATATGTTAAATTATGTTTCTTAGATTAATCTCAATCCAGAAATGGTCTAATAGACCAAAATGCCTTCATTATCTTATGTATCAGTTTCTGCAAGGAAGACAATCACCTGCAGGGTTGTCATAATGTGGAAGATACTTGGTTTGTGGCTGCAAAATAAAGCTAATGGCAACCTGGGTTTCTCTGATCGTTTTGGTGATGGCTGATTAGAGGAATGTGGGCATAACATTGTAAAATTGAAAAAAATTTAAAATGAATTATGCAATTTTTTTTTAGTTAGCAACATTTTGGTGTTGAGCCTTGTAGGCTTGGGAGAGTTGCTGGGTTGAATTCGGTGGTTTGGCCTGGTAACCTTCAAGATGAACATCAAACTGATTCGGACAGCTCATTTGGACTGGTAGACTATTGAACTTTGAGTTACTGGACAAAACACATTTGAGATGACTGGTTTTGCTAAAACTGGCGCCAGAGTCCTAGTGATATGCCAGTTCCGCCACAAGCGTAGAACCTGGGATGTTTTAGTACACCTGCATTACGCTACATTGCCTCTGGGCCACTGCAATTTGTGACCTAATATTAAAACTATTAACATATTTGAAAGATGACATCAATTATTACGATTAAGTTGATAAAGAAAATAGTCTTGTTTAATAACAACTGTGTTTCGTCCACATCTTGAAAAAATTAAAATAATTTCTCGTGTTGGCTGAAGTTTAGTAGTTGATCATCAGGGTACAAATTTTTGATCATGTAATGATAACTTAATTTTAATTGAGATAAATCAATCTTCATTAGTGTAAACGAGTTAAAAACATTTTTTGTGTAAAAATGTGTATTACCAATTATGTTATTCTATTTGCAAAAATATAAACCATTGAATATATTTTACAGCCAAATACAAGTAACATATGACTACATAAACGAAATAATAAATGATAATTAAAGTAATATAAAATTATAAAAAGGAGATAAAAGTTAAATGTCATTTTTACTAGAAAAATAGAAAAAGAATTGAGTATTTTACCTCCTTTTGTTATTGTGCTACTTTACTTTATGCAATGCATTATTAGCTTATATATATCTTAATTTTTATATTTGGATGTTACTTTTTCTAGTTAAAAATTATGTTTGTTTTCATTTGAGTTTCATAAATAACAGCTGCCAGCTGGTAGAATCAGTGAGTGAGTATGACCTGTCAGTTGAACCAATGGCGAGGTGACCTGGCTAAATATTCGGTCGGGGGTTGGGGGTGTTAGGAGATGGACTTTCCAGTAGTTATTGGTACTTGATGTATTAGCCACACTTATAGGCAGCCTTTTGTTGTAGTCTTTAACTTCCAAGAACAAGAACTCTCGTTTTTGTACCTGAATTAAAAATGCTATAGAGATTCCTGCACTGTACATTAACATCAAATTGTTGACCATTAGATACAACTAATATGAATTGAGTGAAAATGTAAAACTAAATAAGAAAACTAGTGAGTGAAATCAAAGCACTTTACTTAAAAGTTGGAATGCTTGCCAACCTAATTGTTAGTTTCCATTTTGTCTAAAAAGGGAGGTGATGCTATCTCTTGGTTAATATAGAGAGTTTCACTTTCTTTCCTTTGTGGTTGTTTTGGTAGGAGTTGACTGCTGAATCTTTTTCTTTCTTTTGTGGTTATTTTGGTGGGAGTTAACTGATGAATCATTTTTTCTTTTGTGTAATCTTTTCATTACTGAGTTTCGTTGTACATCGTTGTTATGGTAGTTTTTGATAGGTAAAATACTGATCAGATTGATTGTTCTTTGACCAGATAGTTGCATAAAAGAAATTTTGTCCAATTCTGTTTCTTTTTTGAACTTGACTGAGATGAAACTGGTAGCAACTAGTTTGAGCTCATTTAAATCATGCAGAGTTTCTTTTAACGAGTGTCGAGACACGACCTCAACCTCATAGATGAAGACGGAAGTCACCTGATATAACATGATTTTAATTTATAATGCATTTTTGGGGTTCTATACTTTTTTTCTGTGTTTTGCGTGGTTGTTAAGAAACTGTTTGATGTGTTTCAGTTTAATGCCTTGTTAGTATTTCGTATGGTGAGAGTGATGCTGCTTTATTTATCTCAGGAACTATTGTAGTTAAGAGACGAATCTCAAGTTCTTATTTAATTTTTTTTGGTTTTGAGTTGCAGAGTATTCTACTGGTAATTGCTTGTGAAAGTGAGTTCGTGGAGTATAGTCTAATTTTGTTCTCCAAAGCTGATTTAACACCGTTCATATTTGCTCAAGATCTGGAGTTTTGGTGCTTAATGTCCAACAATCTTTTTTCGCTCTCCCCCCTACCAAATAGGCAAGTGGTTTCGATGGAACATGTTTCCACCTCACTGGACTTACCAACATCAGAAATGAATATGAGAATGATTGGCGAAGTGCCTAATAATGACCTATTACATCATCTTGCTTTATCAAATGAGCAAATGGGAGTGGCAGAGCCGATGTCCAGTAATCTTGGGTTCCAAAATGTATTCATACCAAACAACAGGGTAGGACAGAATGAACTAGATGTTGGCTTTAATGGATCAAATGCATTCTGGATGCCAAACGAGCCAGGTCATGATGGTGGGGTCATGCAAAACATCCAAGCTGGAGAAAAATCAATTTTGCCAAGTAAGCGCAAGGCTGAAGGTGGACCTGGGCAATATAATTTTGTCCCCCAACAGTCACTGATGCCAAATAAGCGTGCAACACACATGGGAGCCAACATTAATTCACCTGGATTGACACGACTGGGACCAAAAAAGAGAACTGTACCGACACAGTCCAAGTTGTGTTCTCCAGGGTTGCAAAATCAACCTTTGCCGAACAAGAAAATGGTGCGAAATGAATCTATGTCTAGTAAATCTGGTGTGCCGCAGGGGCAGAATTCGAAGAGACAAACTTCACTAATTGAATCTGGATCAAAGGCTCAGACAGAGTCATCTGAAGCTGTAAGGTTGAAAATGAGGGAGTCACTAGCTGATGCTATGTCCTTGGCATTTCAAAAGCTAGATAAAGATGAAAATTCAGAGAAAAAAAAGGCTGATACAGCCAACATTAGTCAGACACCTGAGGAATGTCAGTCTTCTGAGTCCAATTTGACTACAGCTACTCCTATTCCTGGTTCCGATGATATTTCCCCTTCAAAAGAATTGGACACAGCTGGTAAACCCAGTGATACTCAGGTTTTATCTGCTGAGTTTTCTACTGAAGAAAGCAGTGGAAATGATGTACAAGCTTTTGGAGAGTTTCATTATGGTACCATTTTGCCCGATGAGGATGTTTCATTTAGTGAAAATTTCTTTGTTAAAGATGATCTATTACAGGGGAATGGGCTTTCCTGGGCTTTAGATTTTGACGTGGAGGTAAGAGAGGAAAAAGAGGCTCAAAATTCTGAGAAGGCCAAGTCTTTAAAGGAGGATGCTCAGGGTTCTGGGGATAGTGGTGAGCTAGCTAGTTTAACTCCGATCAATTTAGCTTTTAAAATTGAAGCAGAACTGTTCAAAGTTTTTGGTGGTGTTAACAAAAAGTACAAAGAGAAGGGTAGGTCTCTTTTATTCAACCTCAAAGATCGAAATAATCCGGAACTGAGAGAAAGAGTTGTGTCTGGTGAAATATCACCTGAAAGGTTGTGTTCAATGTCTGCTGAAGAACTTGCTTCCAAGGAGTTATCAGAATGGCGAATGGCAAAAGCAGAAGAGATGGCACAAATGGTAGTTTTGCCCGACACAGATATAAGACGATTGGTTAAGAAAACACACAAGGGTGAGTATCAAGTAGAAGTGGAACGTGACTATAGTGTGGCTGCTGAGATCTCTAGCGGGACTAACGTGTTGACACAACTTAAGCCAAAGGAGGAGACTGAAATTCATTCTCCTTCCAAAGCAGATAATATCAAAGATAGAGAGAATGTTGCAGATCAGGAAAAATTTACAGAAACCCAGGATTCTCCAGGTAGACTGGTTATCCCAACTGATGGGACTGATTTAATGCAAGGAATAATGGTGGATGATGAAATGAAGGATGCTGATTTTCTGCCTCCAATTGTTTCTTTGGATGAGTTTATGGAGTATCTTAATTCCGAACCTCCTTTCGATAATATACCAGCAGAGGCAGATAAAACAACCCCCATCTCTCACGAGGAAATCCCAGAAGAAATAAAGAATTCTAAGGCTTCGAATTCAGCTGCAGAAAATTCTATAAATACCCCATCCAAGAAGGCGGATGGATCTGTCAGTGAACGTAAAGTAGATGTGGCAGTTCAATCTAACAGTGGTTCTAAATTGCAAAAAGGTCTTCCTTCTGGAGATGCATCTGAGGCTGAATGTTTGTGGGAGGGCGTCCTTCAACTAAATATTTCATCCTTGGTCACTGCCAGTGGTCAATTAAAAAGGTATGCATCTTATCCACTTGTGCACTACCCATTGTAATTTTGAGATATTTCAACCGTTCTTCGTATTTATGAAGTCATTAGCATCTTGGATTTGAAGTTACAAAGTGATTTACACAATAATTTTGATCTCTGTACAGTCCATTTATGAATCTTTATGGCTTGGGAAGGCTTGTAAGTTATATCCCCCATGTTCAGTCCGTAGTTGATAAATGATAATTCATTTCTTGTGGATGCATCAGTTATAATATTTTCTTTCTATTGATCATATGTATTTCTATTTCATTTTTCTGCGAAATGCTTCCTAGAATATTATGGCATTCAGAATTTTGTTGAGTTCCTTCATATATGCAATATTATTTTTGCTGATCTGTTAATCCATGTTACAGTGGCGAGAAGACATCGACGAAAGAGTGGCCGAGCTCTCTCGAGATCAAGGGCAGAGTTAGACTTGATGCATTTGAAAAATTCTTTCGAGAACTCCCTATGTCTCGAACTCGTGCAGTCATGGTACATCAAGGCCTTCTTTTTTTCTATTCTCTGGGTTTCTCCTCACAAACTATACAATGTAGCCCCCCATTATCTACAAAGTTACCTCTTGGGCTAGTACTAGTAAGAATGTACAACAGTTGTAAAAGAAAATTCTGGAAAATGATGAATTGCTGGACAAGTTTTTTGCTTCCGGAGTTTGGTTCATAGAATTTTCTTAGATAATGATGTTTGTTATATATCGAAGGGAAGAGAACAGAACATGAATTCTAGATTAAGTAGATTAAAATTGACTAGGTAGTATTTTTGGAGAGTTCTCTTAGATGTTTGCTATTATCATACGGGTGAGAACAGAACAAGAATTCTAAAAATTGTCTGGATTATGGTTTCGCTCAGTTATCTTAGTAATGATGCTTACTATTATCGAAGGGAAGAACGAACAAGAATTCTAGATTAAGTAGAATAAAAATTGACTGGGTCATGAAAAAGCTTATTTCTTCCATAATTTGGACTTCATGGGACATAATTTAGAAGCTTCACTAAGCAAAACCTTTCGTGAAAACTCTTAAGCCAATTCTAATCAACATATAGCTGCTTTCTTTTTCCTACGAGGAAAAGATCAGAAACCCGATAGCAATCAATAAGTAGCTGTACAAGATTTAATTGAATTAATTTTGACCTTGACTGACACGATCTGTTGATTGTGGCGTGTAAAGTGTTTCATAGTTGTGAGGGACTGGTTATTCAGTAATTGCATCTTCTTTTTCCAGATGGTTCTGTGAATCTTGTTTGTGTTTGTTTCCTTTTATTAAGTTGAATGGCAATATAATCTGTGGTATAAACGAAAAATAAGAGTTTAAAATGAATGCTTAGAAGGACTCAGACGCTGAATACCAAACAAATAAAAGGATTGACACCTGGTAAAAGGAATTCCTGCTTTATGAGGTTGAAAAGTTCAACCTTTTGAACAGTGGCTTACAGTTTAACATTTATAATTTGAGGGTAGGGTTCTTTAATTGTAGTACACGACGATTTGTCGAATCGATCCTGCAGTTGAATCTGTGGTTGGAAACGGTCGTGCGGAGGGATTGATCTGAATCTCTATTTAAATTGCTCATTCTTGAAAGAAAAATCAGCATTTCATAGTTCGTATCCTTTACCCTTTACCCATTAACTTATTGAACTTTAAAAATGTTTCCTTTACCTGTGGATGTGCAGATTCTCCACTTCGTCTTGAAGAATGAACAATCTGAGAATGAGAGGACTGCCATTTCTGAGGTTTTATTACACTTCGTTAATGCTATTATTTTTTTGTATCCATTTCTTTAAACACGTTCATATGATTGTTGTTCGTTGTGCAGGCTGTGGATTCATACGTTGCTGAGGATAGATTGGGATATGCGGAGCCGGCCCCTGGAGTCGAGCTTTATTTATGCCCCCCGTCTGCAAAAATGCTTGATATGCTGACCGAACACTCTAAGATGCCTAGTACTATTGATGATGGATTAATTGGTGTAGTTGTATGGAGGAGACGTCATATAAGCAACACAATATCACCTAATTCCTTGTCACACCACAAACATAGCTCGAAGAAGCAGCCATTTGCCCATCACAAGGAAGGGCGGAACTCGAATAATAACAAGAATACATCAGTTATGACACCCGTGTCCTATAATACAACAACTCGGTCCAATCCCAAGCCCCAGGAGGAAGAGGATGATGATATCCCACCAGGGTTTGGTCCTGTGGCTGCTGCCCGAGCAACAAAAGATGACGACGATTTGCCCGAGTTTAACTTCTCTGGTGATATAAAACCTTCTGTACCTGAGGTTCCATTTCAAAATTTGCATTGTGGTGTAAAAACGACTACTAGCTTTAATCAAAACCCTCAACTCCCTGTTGATCAAGCGAGAGAGCTTATTCAAAAATATGGACAAACTGAAACTAGTTCGACAAATAGGAATCGGGTAGATAATATAGGTCTTGGTATTGAACCATGGAAGGATGACGACGATGATATTCCCGAGTGGCGGCCTAATGCCCCACCATCAGTACACCACATTCAGGCACAGCTTCATGGCTATCGGTCCCCAATGCAACGCCCTTTGGCCAACAACCAAGTAATTCCTCCTGTGGCTCAGCAATTGCCTAGACAGGCGGCAAATCCTTCAGGCTTGGCATCTTGGCCACCGGGGGCTAGATTGGCGCAGCCTCCTGGTCGTTACTCGGGGCCTAGGTCGAGGCACTAGATAGGATTTTTCGCATAACTGGGGTTTTGGCTCTCCATTTCCCCCTCTTGTAAATTATATATGCATTTTCTACTTTTTCCTCCTTAGATTTTGTACCTTAAATTGAAGTTGTAATGTTCAGAAAAGTTTCGACCCAGTTAAGGTTTACTGCTTCCATTTCGACCATTTCAAGGATTTTTACAATTTTTTGTGTAGCTTTGAATCTGTTTTAAATGCGTGCGATGTAGCAGGGGTGGGGTGGGGCTCACAAGTTAGCTAGAAAGTCTTCTAAATGGTAAAACATGTACACGAATATAATCGATTTCTTCAGTAGATAACTCAATCATCTCTTTTGCTACTTTGAATCAGACGGTCACTGAAGTTATCTGAAAATAACAAAATAGTTACTGAAGTTTCAAAATTTCAGAAACGGTCAATGAAATTTGAAATTTCTTTCACAAATAGTCACTGAATTTTTAGATAAGTTTGCGGCAATTTTTCGACAACTTCCGACCACCAAACCGTCAATTTTGAATACCATTGAAAAGTCCACAATATCCTCTTCAATTACCCCCAAAAATCTCCCCAAAACTCCAAGTGATTCAGCCGGAATAAACCTACGAAGACGGCAACCGAAAATTGTGAAAATCTACCCAGATTTTCAGATTTTTTAGACGAGTTTGCGACATTTTTTCGACAACTTTCGACTACCAAAACCGCTGATTTCGAATACCGTTGAAAAGCCCACAATGTCCTCTTCAATTACCACAAAAAATATTCCTATAACTCCAAGGGAATCGGCCAGAATAAACCCATTAAGTCGCTACCAAAAAAGACTGAAAATCTGCCCAGTTTGGGTAGCTTACTTCGTGGGTTTATTCCGACCGAATCCCTTGGAGTTATGAGAAGATTTTTGGTGTTAATTGAAGAGGACATTGTGGGCTTTCCAATGGTATTCTAAATCGACATTTTGACGGTCGGAAGTTGCCGAAAAAATACCGCAAACCTGACCAAAAAAATTGAAA
>CAIGRQ010291429.1:0-12120 GCA_903798375.1 Fraxinus sp. D2006-0159
GGGTATGCTCAAACTTATGGTGTGGATTACTCTGAAACTTTCTATCCAGTTGCTAAGTTGGCTTCTATTCGGTTATTCATCTCTCTCGATGCTGCCTATCATTGGCCACTTAACTGAATGTTAAAAATGAATTCCTCCAGGGTGATTTGCAAGAAGAAGTTTACATGGAAAAACCACCCGGGTTCATTGCTCAGGGGAGTCAAGGAAGGTATGCAGACTGCAAAAGTCGTTGTATTGTCTGAAACAAACACCATGTGCTTGGTTTGGGAGATTTATTGAGGTTGTAATTGAATTTGGCTGGTAAAGAAGTGCATATGATCACTCAGTATTCTTTAAACAGTCTACAGTTGGGTGTATTTTATTAGTGTTATATGTTGATATTGTGATTACTGGTAGTGATAAGCAGTGGCATAAGTACGCTAAAGGCTTCCTAGGCACAAGGTTTCAGANGAGGTTGTAATTGAATTTGGCTGGTAAAGAAGTGCATATGATCACTCAGTATTCTTTAAACAGTCTACAGTTGGGTGTATTTTATTAGTGTTATATGTTGATATTGTGATTACTGGTAGTGATAAGCAGTGGCATAAGTACGCTAAAGGCTTCCTAGGCACAAGGTTTCAGACAAAGGAGTTAGGTCCTTCGAAATATTGTTTAGGAATAGAGGTCTCTCGAAGTGGTAAAGGAATCTTCGATCTCAAAGGAAATATGTTCTAGACCTACTAGGTGAGACAGGTTTAACTGGAGCAAAACCTGGTGGTGCCCCCATGATACCAAATGTGAAACTTGAGGCCGAAGATTGAGACGTGTTTGTTGATGCGGACAAATACATGAGAGCGATGGGAAAATTGAACTATCCCACAATTACTCGTCCAGACATTGCCTTTCCAATAAATGTTAGTCAATTTATGTCATCTCCTAGAACTTCACATTGGGATGTCGTAACTCACATGTTAAAATATCTCAAAGGAGCTCCAGGGCGTCGGATTCTTTATAGAGACCATGGTCATTGTAAAGTTGAGATACTGACAGGACAGGTTCTCCGGTAGATAGGCGCTTTACTACAGGGTATTGTGTTTTCGTTGGAGGTAATTTAGTCTCTTGAAAGAGTAAGAAACAAAGTGTTGTAGCTCGATCAAGTACAGAATTTGAATATCGAGCTATGGCACGGGTAACTTGTGAACTTATGTGGCTACATCACTTACTTGGGGAGATTGGCATTGATAAGTCCCACTCCATGAACTTTGTGTGATAATCAAGCAGCTATTCACATTACCACTAATCTGGTATTTCATGAGAGAACAAAGCACATAGCGGCATATTGTCATTTTTTTTCGTGAAAAATTACAGCATAGGTTGATTTCAACTAAGCATGTCAGGACAGGGGATCAATTAGCTGATGTGTTCACTAAAACCTTAACTGGGAATCGAGTAAACTATGAGCCTATTTGGTAGAGATTAAAATTGAAAAACTAGCCGTTAATGTTGACTTTTATTAGACAGGTGGGACCCAATAACGGCCATATTTTCAATTTTAATTGGATTTTAATTGTTACCAAATAGGCTATTTGTAACAAGCTAGACATGATTGATATTTATGTTCCAATTTAAGGATGAGTGTTATGAACTGTGTGCATTAATTTATGAGTAAATCTGATTTATATGGTAAGTGTATAAGCCTAGAATTACTTCATTGTTAGATAGGATTATTTCCTTTAGAGAAATATCCTCTACGTGTGTGTGTGTGTACCCCGTTTATGAAGAGAAATAATATCGAGGTTTTCCAAATCATTCAACAGTATCAGACGTGATCAGGCAGTAACAATTATGTAATATGGTAAGTAGCCTAACTGAATCTGCAAAATGAGACCTCGTTGAAAGATACAATTTTTTCACGTAGTAATAACAAGAAATACAAAATAACAACCATGAATCTTAAAACAAGTATAATTTAACAGCAAGTACTTTATTTGAATGATAAGGGAATATAGTAAATGAGGCATTTCATCCTGATGCTGATGTAACCTAACAAGTTAAATAAGACAAGACTAAGGGCCTTGATTACCCAAGTTATGCCTCTAATGCTAGAAAGGAGATCCACGAGAACTTGTAATGATAGTTTCATGTCCAATGATCCAGACTTGGAGACCACAAACAAGCACATGCTATAAACACAAAAATGTTATGAACAGATTTTTAAGATGGAAAAACTCACAGCCAGGGGTCATCACCAAGGAGAAGAACATCGTTCTCTCGGTCCACAAATACAAGCTGCCAGCCTGATCTCAAAGGGTCCTCCAATTGGCCTTCAAGGCCAAACATCAGTGCAAGTTCACTGCGCAGCTCATGATAGCTGCTGAACTTGGTGATGTCCAGTGACCTTCCAAAGGACCCTGACTTGTAAACCTGTTGAAAAAAGAAAATACAAATGAAAAAAAAATTAAAAAATTGTGGAATGTAAAATAGTGCATTCGGAAATCCAACCAATTCCCCCAAAACTCAAACAAACTGGTGCGGGGAAATATACTTCTCCTTTTTGATCGGTAGACAGGGTTCAACGGGCTAATTAAGGCGGCCTACCTTGACAAAGGTTTTGGAAGATGGGTCTGGTTGCCCCATGCTTTTGGACGACTGCAGGACACCCGACTCATCGATACAACTGGAAGAAGATACTGCAGGGTCTATTGAATGATCAGTGCCAATGCTACTCAAGTAGTTGGAAGAGGCCAACGCTATAGTTGGATTATCGCTATCACTACCAACTCCCCTAAGATTTGACATCTCATTCTGCATAAGAAGGGATGAGGGATCTATATTAAATCTAAATAGAAGGTGATTTTGGGGATCATTGTTTCCTTGGTCCATAATGGACACCCTACCAGGAAACTGGGGCAAAGAACCGGCATTTTGAGATATGTTAGTGTTGGGCAGTGCCAACTGATCCACCTGGGATGATGTACCCTTAGATATTCCCAAACGAAAAAGAGGATCAGTGGCAACCCTCTTTGTGGGCCAAACACTAGAAGATAGTAAGTTGCTCGAACTAGGCACTTTAAGAAGGTTGGGTGCCTCAACCTGGGAGACTAGACCCAATAAACTGTGAAGAGGAGAACAAATATTGCTAGTGACAGGTTTGACATTTGAATCCATAAAGTTTTGCAGGTGCATGGAAGAAATGGATTGCAGCTCTAAAGGCTGGGCTTGAGAGCTTGAAGCCAATCGAGATGGGACAGGTACAGCACTTGAAACCTGCTGGAGATCAATTAATTGCTGCTGTTGGAGCTGTAGATTACTGAAAGAGTTTTGATGTTGCAATTGCTGCTGAAGAAGATGAGTCTGCTGTTGTAGAGGTGCCTGAGGCTGGCTTCCTTGAAAGATTTGAAGAAATGGCGAAGGGTACTGAGACTGCTGCATGGTCTGAGGTTGCACCAAACCTGCATACCTGCTACCATCAGCCGGGGGTTGCTGGAACTGGACCGGTGATGAGAGAATCTGTTTCGAAGAATCAATAACCCTCATCTCCTGAAGAGCAGCAGCAGTAGCCATAGATTGGTACGTGTCAGTTCGCATGCCAAGCGTTGAAGTATCAAATGTTGACTGCATCCAAGGCGTGACTCCCATTCCTTGAAAGTTGAAAGATTGCATTCCACGGTCCCCAATATCTCCATGGAGCCGCATAAGAGAGGAATTTATCTCCATATCATCATTCTTCATCCCTAAGAGAAACAAACAATATTAATTACAGCACTAGTGATTTTGATTTTTTATGCTGAATGGCATGTGATAAGAAGAGGTTGCGAAAGCAAAGTAAATTGTTTGGAAGTGTAAGGATAGAATGGAAGACAATCAGAAAATTCAACTTCATACCACTGAATGAGTGGAGTCCTGGAGGCCATGGTCGCTTTAGTCTCATGGGAAATGGTGATGGATACATGGGGAACGTTGTTAAAGGCTCGATTTCCCATAGGGAGACCCTAGGCTGCCTTTCACCTGTAGATTCATCCCAACTAACCTGCATCAACAAGGTGAGAGTTAAGTTTAACATGGACATCTTTGAAAACAGATGGGGTTTCAAAGTTTCAATTCAGTCACTCTTGAAGCAATGTGGAGTGAGAGACCATATATATTGCCTGTGTTAAACAAAGAATAAGTAGGAAGTTTGGGGCATATAGCATACCTTCACAGAAAGCCAATGTGAATTTGGCCATCGAACAGGATCAAAGTCACTTATGCCAGTTATTGTCCCCATATAGCTGGAACCAAGCATATATTTAGAATTATCATTCAAATGTATACAACTTTTAGTAAGAGAAGGAACTGACAAGGGAGGAGGAAATATGCATATACGGAACCATGGAAAATACATAATATCGACTCCCTGACAGATACATTGAACTTGGGGGCCATGCTATCTCGGTCTGTATTTTGAAGTCAATTTAACACCATCTTCCTTATCTTAAAACTATTGAAGAGGTTTCAGATACTTCTTTAGCTCACAAGATGGATGATAGTTCATTATTACATAGAAAAGAAAAGAGAAATAAAATTATTGGAAGTCAACGTACAAACCTAGGATATTAAATGAATCTCTCTACAAACAAATAATGGTAAAGCAAGTAAAATTCTGCATAAGTTGTATGGATACCTACCGACGAATGCTAGATTCTTCTGTTTCGAACAGCATCCTGAAGCGCATACCAACAGAGACTCGAGTATGATAAATGGTTTTTATATATTTGGCCAGAGGTATAACAAATTCTGATGGACTAGCCCTGAATTCAGAAGAAATTGAGTTGAGACACCACTGACCTGAAAGCCCCTTGATCATGGTTCAAAGAGTATACCTTGGGTTGAAAAATATAGTGAAACGGCTATTTGTTGCAGCTGCATGTGCAGCAGAAGCAAGAAGCCCCAGATGCATGCTATCGCTTGATAAAACTGAAGAAGGCATGACAGTTTGTGGGCGATTGGCACGTCGGATACCAAGAAGCAATTGATTCTTGTCATTCCTAATTAATGTAATAAAAACAATTCAAATGTAGATTTAGTCCCTTCAATTATTCTCAAATGTTGCAAAAATATTAACCCAGCCAGAATGGAAGAACAAGAAAGAAAATGCTGATGTTACGAGACCAGAACAATTTAATGCGTACCATATGAAAAGGACTGAATCACCAGCAACAAGTCTTTTTGCACTGACAAACATACTCCATCCAGAAGTAAGAAGATGCCTCTTTGGCTGACCTGTGAAAAGAACATAAACAGTTACAGGAAATAGCCCACATATTTCCGAAGAAAAAATTACAAATTAATATTTTAGTGGATATTATTAGAATGCATCCTCCACAGATTTGAATATTCTAAAATTATACATATCCTGAAATCGACTGAAGTTGATATAGATTAAGACAATGGTGAATCAGGTAGTTAGAAGAAAACTAGATAATAGAAGATGAAAAGGAATAGGAAATATTCTGAAATAAGCTTAATCCCCATTTAGCAAAAATCCTATAAAAGACAAGATTATTCTCCCAAAACCAACCCCTTTGCCCTACCTACAGTTAAGAAACTTACCTCGAAAAATATGTCTGAATTTCCACTCATTGTTATGCAGATCCCGTGCAATCAACTCTTGAACTGGAGGTTGCTGAGCAAAATCCTGCAGGCTGAGAACATTAGAACCTGTGTACAAGACATCAAAGATAGATGAACCAAAATTGGATGGTTATAATTTTAGAAAAAACAGATATATTTACCAATGGTGGAAACACTTTCTCGGCTGCTCGTCGTGGAACTGAAAATCCACCATGAGTACTTGTATCACTCGCCGTTAATGTTTTGCAAAAGTAATTCGTTGGCTGTTTGCTGGGAGCACCCAGATCTGCAGGAAGGAAATTAAAATCCTTTTGCTCTAGCTGCAATAAAGGCACGTTAGGATTTAACTAAACTGAAACAAAACATGAAATAATTGAAAACCCAATATTAATATAAAGTTGACGTACTGGGCTCAACGGTTGCAAGGTCATTTGAGCATAAACTTCATCTGTCTCGATATCGGCCTGGATAACAAATAATAAGCTTCTAGAACAAGCCTGTTAAGGATAATTGGACCACAACCAAAATTGAAAATCTCTTACGTGCATTGTCACATTATGAAGCTGACAAATTAGTTGTGGAGGCAAGCTCGGGTAGTTTGGTGTTCGTGCATCAACTTCCTTGTTGGTTGATACAGCAATCTGTTGAGAAATCATCGAAAAAATAATGAGCTCAACGTGATCTTATTTTCAAATCAATGGCACCAGCCAAAGACCCGAACTAAAAACAAATTAATAGTAAATGTACAGGGTAACAAGATTCAACCTTGAGAAAACTGTAATTTATCAACATAAAAAGTCAAGAAACAAACCTGTTCGCTGTGACCCTGCGGAAAATACACCACATGGCTCCCATCAGCAGGTAAAGAAACAAGAGGACCAGCACAGGCATGCCAAAGTTCAGAATTCAGAAAATTCTTATGCCCTGATAATCGAACTAAAATTATCAAAATTTCTTGTACTACTACATCCCCCTAAAATGGTTGCAGTTTGAAAAATAAATTTTGCAGTGAGTATAAAAAATGAAAAGGAACGTTAATAGCAAAAAGTAAAAGCCCTGATATCATGTAGAAGATGTGTATATAGGAAATCCTGAAATAAAGCCTTTCAAGTTTCAATCAAAAGAATCGTAACAAAAGCCTCTCGACCAAAAAAAAAAAACACAGAGAAAAAAGGGATACGAGGGATTTTGAAATAAAGGATTTTTTTTCTTCCAAGTGTCACATTGAAGCCCCCCACCCCCACCCCCCAATTTGTATAATACTAAGATCCCATCAGCAGGGATTCTGCACTTAATATTTATATTTAGGTATAAAGAGGTTCTTATTGCTCAATTTCATCTTTAACTTTTAAAGAATGTGAAATTTTACATACATTTGTGCCTCACCCAAAAAAGGCCAAAACGAGATATGCAGCCTTAAAATAGCCAGAATTAACTTCAAGAAAAAACACTTTACCTTCGGGAGACTGCTGACTTAAACCAGCAGAAGAGAGCTTCATTCCTGCAGATTCAACAGTAAAAGGATAAAGAAAATTGCCCTTTTCCACCCAAATTTGGCCTCTCTACTCACCAAACTTCAATTGCATGCAGTCATAGAAATTGATACCTACCCCCACCCCTTCACTGCCAACCCACCAAATATAGTGCAAGAAATTTGAGGAAATTATAGAAGACAAAAGTCTTCACATGAGTATTTTGAAGTAAATGTTAGCTTTAACTCCCCTGCAAAAATGTTCAACCAAAACCTGTTCTACTACAGAACACATAAAAGTTCAGCTTCATCAGCTCTTTATATTCTTGACCAAACACCCCCAGGCACAGAATTTCACTTCCAAGAAATTCGTATGCCAAATCTTGAAATGATCAACAACCATATTTCAGCCCAAAGCCTACCATGAAACCAAATCTTTTAGCTTTAACTATGAAATTTACAGTTGATGAGTCCCAAATTCCTCAAAGAACACACTAATCTTTTAAACCCAGAACCAAAATCACAAAAAAGAATAATGTAAAAACCCTGTTTAGATCTCGGTTGCACTCAATCAATGAACTCGAACAAACAATCACAAGAAAGCTTCGATCTTCTCTTCTCTTCTCTTCAGACAACTCAACAGCTTCGGCTCACAAATCAAGCATCTTTCACCTCATTGAAGCTCAAATATACAGATGGCCTTCAATTCTAGTCACAGATTTTCAATCTGAAAGCACAGGTGCATACCTCTGCATATCAGGCGGAGATGAAAAGGTGGTTCTACTCATCTGCTTGTGCTTTTACCGTTTTAACTACTCTGTACCCATATATAGAGACACTGATTTTGCGTCCGATTCTTATTTCCTAGTCCTAGAAATATATAGAACTATAGAAGTGAGAAAAAGTTGTTGAAACTCTTGAAGCCTTGAAGGTAACTAGGTAAGATATGGTCCGATTCCATTTGATTTTGAAGAGAATTTTTTTGATCAGATTTTGAAGAGAATTCAATCGCAACAAAATTTTCGAGGATTTAATAAATGGAATCGTCGGGTCCAAATATAATTATAAAATCGTTCAAATTCGATTCGATTCTGTTTGTTTTGTACCATAATTAATTTTTTTAATATTTACAATAACACTACGTAATTACAATTAACGACATGTTTATTCGTAGCTTCAATGGGCAGTTGAAGATGGGAAGTCACATTCAGCAATCGGTGGCTTCGATTTGAACATGTAGATGTAGGTTTCAATTTATCAAATGATTTGGAATTAGTGGACATGTGCTTACCGAATGAAAGTATAAAATTGGAAAGGGAAATATAAAATAGAAGATTTCATAACTAAGAGTTTAGTTTTACCAATTTCAAATTTAAGAGATTATGTTTAAAATTTCAAATCTCATATTTTTTTAAAAAAAATTATTTATAAATGAATTAATTAAATATATTAAGATATCAATTCATATATTTTGATCACAAATTTCGTATAATTGGTTACATATTATTAATTTGTCACAAATCACAATTTTTATATGTCACAAATTATTTTACGGTTACAACTCAAAAAATTTATAGGTCACAATTTGTTCATCGATCACAAATCAAAAATTGAAACGTCACAAATCAGAAATCTTGTAGGTCAAATTGTTACGAGGTCACAAATTAAAAATTTTGTAAGTCACAATTTACTTCATTGGTCACGGATCAAAAAAATTATTGATTACAGTTTATCGATAGGTCATATATTTTCAAATTCCTTGGTCACGAATTATTTTTTAATCACAAATTATTGAAATTTAAGGTGACATATTAATAATGAGTCACAATAAACCAAATAGTTAGTCACATACACCAAACACCCCGTCCCATCCCGTCCCGTCTCGATCCTCAACCAATACTTGATTACAAATCAACCAAATAATTGATCAGAGCAACTGGTCATAGATGACAAGATAATTACTCATATACACCAAAATAGTGGTCACATACCACCGCCAAACACTGCCACCACTGCCACATGCGACCACCCTCACGCCGCCACAACCGCAACAGCACCACCACCACAAACACCAGCATCACCGCTAGAAAACGCACCACCACCAACAGACGCACCACCACTATTTTGTAACCCCTCAACAAATACCTGCACCAAGCAACCTGCACCACTTAACAACCCGTACATAACCACCGCGCTCACCACCACCACAACCACAATTGCACCACCACGAGAACTACCATTGTCGTCAGATAAACCACCACTACCCAACAACACTACACAATCACACCACAAACTGCAGTGGTCTAGTAGACTCCAATTGTCATCACAAACACCACCAATGGTATCAGAATCTGTATACCGCTCATCGTTCCAACTCGCACGGCATCGGGATCTCTCGGTGCCGCTCCACCTCTCGGAATCTCACAAACAACTCTATCACTGATACACAACGGCGTCGAGCGACACCGCTCTCAAATTAACATCGCCATCGGAATCTATATACCTTGCACAAATTGAAATCTCATGCCGCTCCACCTCACAGATTAACGCCGCTCATCGCTCCACTTTGCACAAATCGAAATCTCATGTCGACCCACCTCCTACAGCTGTTCCGGTGTGTAATGTGTGGTAAAGACAGAGATAATGGAGAGAGATGAAGAGAGAATGGAAAGGGGAAAATGAATAGGGTTAGGGGTGAGAGATTTATGTTTTGATTGTTTGGGAGTTCAAAACGATGGATAGATTAATTTAATTAATATTAAAATGTTTAAATTTTTATCTGATTTTTGAAAGAAAAACTTTAAAATCTGAATTTTGAATTGGGCATTTTAAAACTCCGGGTAGGTGTAATTTCCACAAGATAAAAACTTAAAAATATATATATTTTGGACTAACAATGAAATTAATAATTGGGCCAAAAAAATTAAAACAAAAAATTGAATTTAGAAATTGTGTTGGGCTGGGTTGGGTTGGGTTGGGTTGGGCTGGACTGGGCTGGGCTGAGCTAACTAGACATGGACTGGGTTGGGAAGTTGGAGTATTGATCACTAAATTAGTTAATTTGCTAATTTGTTTAGAAAAATTAAAATAATTTAATTAATTCAATATAAAAAATAAAAAAAATTTATTTAGATTCAGTTCTTATTCGATTATTCGGTTCTTGGTCTAGAACCGAGAACCGAACCAAACTCATCGGTTCTCGATTCAAATACTCGTTCGGGTATTTAACTTATGAACAACCGCTAGATTCAGTTCAGTTCGGTTTGGGAGTTTTGTCCGACTCTAATCATGAGAGCATATGGCATAAAATTGAAGGTCAGCATGTGGCATAAAATCAGGAGTAAATTGATATTTTGGATTTTTACATTGTCATTTAGCTCCTGTTTGAGCCATATTATTTTTCTCATTCTCATTCTTCTACTCATTTTCAATCACACATTCTTCAATAAAATAATATTTTTCATCGTATCAATAACTTTTTCTTCATTTTCAACCACATATTTTATATCACATCAACAATAAAAATGCATTCTTACTCCCAAAATGTTCACCAAACAAACTCTCAAAATCTTCACTTTGGATATAAAAAATATATAAATTTACATTTTTTTTCACATTTTTGCCGAAAAATGTAATTTGCATTTTTTTTTGTTCACCTAACAACCACTTTAAAGATCTAAATTGTAATTTAGATCTCTTTTACGATTAAAAATTATTATTTATATAACATTTTAATTGTAATTAACATCTTCGATGTTTATTCATTATTTTCTTTATATTCCTAAATTTTTTCGATGTATTTTTATTACATTATTCTTTAATTAGCATATTACATTTTTTTATAACGATTTTCATCCAAAAAGTTCACTAAAAGTATATAAAATAGCTTATACAAAAGGCTACCAAACTATTTTTTCTATCAATTCAAATGCACAAACAAAATATTTTGACATAACTCAACTTCAAAGACTAGATGTGCTAAATGTTGAAATAAAAATTCAATGAAAAAATTAAGGACTTAAGTGTTATAATGAGTAAAAGATGAAGAACTTAATGTAACTAAAATATTTTGCAATAAATAAAAATTAGGGTAATTATATTTACACCACAATTTTTATTTCTTGCACCACATTTTAATTGCACTTAAAATTTTTATTTTTTGCTCATTATAATACTTATGTCCCTAACGATTTTTCATATCATTCTTACTCTCAAATTTCACATTAGTTAACACATTTTGTATTTGATAACATTTTTATATCCAAAAATATAGTGAAATGGCTAACACAACTTATTTTTTCATCCTATATTTTGAAAAAATATAAAAATAATTCTCAATTCAAAGCATGAAAACAAAATATTTTAATATAAATCATCATCGAGGATGAGACATACTAATTAATGGAATATTGAAGATAAAAATTCCACGAAAAAAGTGAAGGCAATAATTGTTATAGTGAGCAAATATTAAGAAACTAACTTGAATTAAAATCTTGTGTATCAAATAAAGATTATGGTGGCGACTGACAATATAATCATCCTAAAAATTATTGTGTAAATATAATTAACGTTCAATGTACTACGAGAAATTGAAATTACTATTCTACCTCTTTTGCTTTTAAATGCAATGGGTGCACTGAAAGTGAAGTAGGCTTAACGGTTGTATGGTTTATACCAATTCAAAAGTCAGGTAGATAATTTAACAATTCAAAAAAATATTTTAATATAAATCATTATCGAGGATGAGACATACTAATTAATGGAATATTGAAGATAAAAATTCCACGAAAAAAGTGAAGGCAATAATTGTTATAGTGAGCAAATATTAAGAAACTTAACTTGAATTAAAATCTTGTGTATCAAATAAAGATTATGGTGGCGACTGACAATATAATCATCCTAAAAATTATTGTGTAAATATAATTAACGTTCAATGTACTACAAGAAATTGAAATTACTATTTTACCTCTTTTGCTTTTAAATGCAATGGGTGCACTGAAAGTGAAGTAGGCTTAACGGTTGTATGGTTTATACCAATTCAAAAGTCAGGTAGATAG
>CAIGRQ010291460.1:0-13837 GCA_903798375.1 Fraxinus sp. D2006-0159
ACTAGAAATCAAATAGATCAGTTGTGCTTTTGTTTTCAGAATGCTACGAACGAAGAAGAAGAAGAGAGCAGTCGCGAGTTCAAGAGAATGAGAGAAATAAGAAATTGAATTCAATCCTCCAACCCTAGAAACGTATAAAAGGCAGCCAACATATGACAGAAAATGGGCCACCATTTAATAAGTGTCAACCCAGCCCAACAGCAAGTAATATCAGCCCAATGGTTAGCCAACAGCCCATCATCATTGTGCCAGTTTTTTCTCTACACTCCTGTTTACAGATCATGCATGCTAACAACACTAGTCGACACCTCTACCAATGTCTGCTGTTAGGCATCAAATACAATTCCCTACACTTTTAATCCCTGCTGCTCCTCCTTCTAAACTTATTTTAAATGATTATTCCTATTGCATTTCTGTTCTTTGATTGTACAATTCTTACCTGTAAAACAAGTGCTCCCAGTTACCTTCTCTACTGCCCATTTGACAATGTAAGCGTCTTTACGCTCAAGTTGATTTGAGTCTTAAGAATGTAGTTTAGTTACCCTCTTACTTGTAATTAACCGATTCGATGTCAAGATCAAGAGAGTTTCCTCTACCAAAATCAATCTTGGCTGAACAATCTCTTTGAACAAAAATAATACCAGTTTTATTGGTAAAGGTTCAATGATCTGTGATAACTACTTCAATTTCGCACAGTATGGGAACCTTTACTTTGTGACATGTGAGTCACCTTATCAGGTATAGTGTATGTCCCAACTTACCCTTTCCCAGCTTGCACTATACCTGGGGCCTGATACAGTGTGTTATTAGTAGGGGATGCCCAATAGAATTTTTTAGATATTCATGTCATAGATGTGACAATATTATGAGATGGCTTTTAACTAATGACAACTGGAACTTATTTTGTTTTAGTTTAATTAATATTAATAACTCTTTCCTTGTTCTGGGGAGTCTGCAAAGCCCTTATTCAGCAATTATGCGATCCAATTATTCCATTTGCGAATTTACCCTCTCTTATAAGGAACTAACCCTAGTTTCAACATCAAGATCAAAGCAACTCCTTGGGCTCTTGACAGAATCAATCTTGGTTGAATAATCTCTTTGAACAAAAATAAGAATAGTGTTATTGGTTAAGGTGCAAGGATCTAGGCTTTACCTAGTTTAATTTACTTGGACTATAAGATCTAGACTCACCTCTGTCCATTGGGGTGTGGGAACTCTTCTGGACACGTGATGCACCTTGTCGAATATGGTGCCAACTAACCCTTGTCCACTTCTCACTATACCTAGGGCCTGTTATGTGTGTTGCTAGTAGGGGATGAGCCATTGGAATTTTTTATAAATCCGTGTCATTGTTGTGACAGAAGTATGAGATGGCTTTCAACTACCAGAATATGGAACTTATTTTGTTTTATATTGAAATTAACAATTTTTTTTCTCACCTTGGGAAGTCGGCAAAGTCCTTGTTCAGCCTTGATGTGATCCAAATATCCAGTGGTAACACTTTTCAAGAAAGATGTCTCAATAATTTGCAATTCAGCTTTGTCCTCACTATATGGCTTAGGATGGCCCATCATGAGTCTTTGGTTGCTGAATGTCTTTAAATACATAATGGTTATCGGGCTTAAGTACTGTAGCTTAGAGGTGAAACTTGAGAGATAAACTAGCAAAAGCAGTGAAATAACTGTACTGAAGTAGGACGGAATTTACCATTTCATTTTTTGTTTTTGTTTTGTGATAACTAATGGTTGAGAATAGTCAAGAGATATACTATAAGATACTCTTGCACTGCATTATCATGATGTTTAGAATTGAGTTTAGACTCGTTTCAGAATAATGCTTATTTTTATTTGATTCTTTAGTTTTAGACCTGCTCCTTTAACTTCAGGTGTAACTGCCAAATTACAACTAAGTACGAACTAGAACCTTAATTTCCAATTTGACTGTGTTGGTATATCTACTCATTCCATTTGCATCATGATGTTTGTGCTCCATTATATGGGTGTGGTCAATGCCTGTTTGTATTAGTGCATTAAATTATTGGCTTGTCAGCATTTTGTTTGCTTGGAGTTTGTTGTTGACACCAAAAAACTAAAATGTATATGCCGTGCTAGTTGAGGGGTTTGTGGTTGTTTCATGCAGCCTCATGTGTTTATATTTATGTGACTTTGTGTGTTCATGCATGCACTCAGTCTTGTGTGTTTGTAGTTTGCTCGTCTTGTTTTCCTATCACTTTGTGCAAGTGGGTCCTCGTCTTTTGCATTTGTCATTAGTGTGTGTAGAATCCATGTGCAGTTCTGCATTGCCACAGCACGTTGCAGTGATTTATTTATCAGGAGCAAGTCGCACGATTTCATGTTAAAAATAATATCATGAGATTGGATTAATTAGGCATCAAGAATTCATCCTGGGTTTGAAGTACTAGAGGGTAAAGTGCATAGGGATAATCTTGAAACTTTATCCTTCTCGTATTAACCATTATACATTGATTAATGACCTCTTGAGAGCAAGGAATTGATTTGAAACCCTCTTTCAGGCTGCAGTTTACTTCAACAAAATACAATGCTTTTGTTTTGAAGAGCAGCGACTTCTTCCTGGAGAGCAGATTGACATGCCTGTAAGTGTTAGTTTCAATTTCTAGTACAAGTAGCGTTGCTCCTGGATTCTTGACACATGGATATACTTTTGATCTGCAGGTCTTCTTTTATATAGACCCCGAATTTGATAAAGATCCAAGAATGGACGGTATCAACAACTTGATTCTATCTTACACATTTTTCAAGGTTTCTGAAGAAAATTAACGCTGCTTATGCTGTCACAAAGTATTTTCGTGAGAAAGTAGAGTTTCTTCTGGACATCTAAGGATAATTTTTAGAGTTTATTAAGAGGGAATTTGAAGACTGAAGAATATATTAATGTGCTATACTATATAATAAATGCTCCAAATTCAATAGATTTCCGGCAGCAAAAAGGTAGCTGAGTCTTTTTTTAACTGATGCTATGCGATTTGAGTAAAAGGCGATGAACTGATCATTTGAGTAATTATTGATTCTTTTGCCTGTCTATTCAAACTTATCTCTATATTTTGTTAAGAAGAGTAACTCTGTTCTTATGTCCCATGTGCAAGGGTTAAGGGTGGCAATGCGTGGGTCCTGCCCCCCTATGGCCCTATCCACATGCTGGCCTGTTGGCTCGTCCATAGGGAATGAGGCTGACCCAGGCCTCAATTTCGACGATCCAAGTCTCAACTTCAAATTGCTTAGACATAAAAAGAATTTAGGCACATGTTTGAGCCTCATTTTTTTATTTCAAAATGCATTATGGAATAGTATTTTATTGAAGAATGTGTGGTTAAAAAATAAGGAAAAATTTTGAATTTGCGTGTAATACTATTTTGTTGAAGAATTTGTCATTGAGAATAAGATAAAAACATATTTTGAAAATAATTGACACCAAACAAGGGCTAGATTTAAACTTGTTATAGCCTTGACATGATTTGTATTTATCGTTACACCAACACTCTTTTGTAATA
The DNA here is from genome assembly GCA_903798375.1 of Fraxinus sp. D2006-0159. Taxonomy (NCBI): domain Eukaryota; kingdom Viridiplantae; phylum Streptophyta; class Magnoliopsida; order Lamiales; family Oleaceae; genus Fraxinus; species Fraxinus sp. D2006-0159. The sequence goes on from CAIGRQ010291460.1 coordinate 3,533, forward strand.
AACACGGGTTAAATTCATCAATGGTCATGCACCTTTATACTTAGTATCACATTGATCATCCAATTTAATTTTATTTTACCAATGTTATTTAAAGTGCATACTTAGTATCATATTGACCATCCAATTTGATTTTGTTTCACCATAGCCGCTCAATTTCATACTTGACGTCACATTGGTCGTCCAATTTGATTATGTTAAATAATGTTATCAAGGTTATATCGACGTTGATTCAACGAACGTCTCTAATTCAAAACCGAACAAGAAACTTTGGTTTCATTCGGCTCCTTTNTTGAATGGTTATGATAAAACAAAATTAAATTGGGTGACCAATGTTGCACCAAGTATGAAGTGGGGTAGCCATGGTGAAATAAAATTAAATAGGGGGCCAATATGATACTAAGTATAAAATTGGGTGGTCATTAGTGAATTTAACCAAATAAACACTCTTCCCCTTTTTTTAGCGTAAGAAAGATCACTTATTTCAAGTTTATAAGAGCATTTTTTAAACATTAAATACTCTCTATTTTAAAGAGTCAACATTTAAAATCATACTCCAAGAGACTCTTTAAATTAACATTTTAATTTAGAGAGTGAGTTTGACTCTCCAAAAAGTTAGTTAAAATTAAAGATAAATAAAAACAATAATTATTTTTTTGGAGTAGTAAAATTAAGTATTAAATATAAAGAGTTTGTTGAAATACTTCAAAATTTTAACTCTCTCAATTTATAGATGTTATCCAAATGATAGAATATACTCTTTAAAAATAAAGAGTCTCTTAGATATGCTCTAATAGCATATACCCCTTGACTAGTTTATAACTTCACCAAAAGTTTAGGTCATTGCCAAAATGTAATGGTTGAACCAAAATTTTAGCTTATTTTTCCACTCTATTTTTCACACACCATTAGTTCTTTAAGAGCTTTAAAAAAATTTATTAAGATCGCAAGACTATCCGTTATTCACAATTTATAATTTTTTAGAGATTAATTAATTTCGTTGAATAGAAAGTCTCGAAATAATAATTTATAATTTTTTAGAGATTAATTAATTTCGTTGAATAGAAAGTCTCGACTGTACAAGCTCGAGGCCTCATCATCTAAAGGTAGTAATCTTCGATCATTTTCTATGAAACAGAGGAGACAAATTGTCGGCGTCTTTTATAAAGTCGACATGGCTAAAAAATAAATAAATAAATAACTAGAGGCTTATTTATTCGGTTGGTGACATGACAAGAGATGCAAATGAATCACAGCAACGGATCTGATGTATTGTTCACTAACTTGAAACACAAGCGTTCGATGTTTTCACAAGTAGGTTACTACTCGAATCATAACCTAACTACTATATTAATAACCATATCATTTGACAAGAAGCCAAGAACTGCCCAGAAATGAAAGACTACCTTCCAATTTGTAATTAACATAACAGACTTAACAAGAAATCTTTGATTATATGTCAGTTTAGTGCTCAAATCATCATTAAATCTCTGATGGATAGTAAGAGAATGTAATTTCACCTACCCACTCCACACTATTCAATCAAAGTTGGTTCATGATTGTCTGCTTTTGTTAAACCTGCTTTTTTCATGAGGTTTTTGTTTGCTTAAAAGCTTGTCAAATATTTTTTATTTTTTATTTTTAATTTAATTGAACCACAATTTCTATCTACTTTCTTTACCACACAATTTAACCGGATTCGCTAGCTTTTATCAACTTTTAACAACATCACACTTAATGTAAATTTTAAAGTATGTTTGATAAGTAGAACTGAATATGATTTGACACAACTAAAGAAGAGAAATATGTAGGATTTATCCCCTTGTACAGTCCTTAATGGACTGTAAATTTACAGTCTACACTAATGAGTGTGGGCTGTAAATGTAGCACAGTTCAAATATGTATATGAAATTATCATTGCAACCACCACTTAGGACCCAACTCACCTTTAAAATCGACTTGTAAGGTAATGGTGTCTATAGTGGTTATAACTTTCACGAGTAATGTAGGATATAAATAAATTCACGCTATGGAACGATATATGATACAACTAAAATGACATTACGGAACCAATCTTCTACTGAAACGGGGTGCCTACTCTATTCTAATTGCGATCACCACTCTGCGTAGAACTTACCTTAAAATTGCTTATAAACCCATGCCGTCGACATTTCACAAATGATGTGGAATACAATTAGATCGTTATATTGGTGTCTTGTTTAGCCTAATCCAATCGTGCCCAACATTCCAAACGTACATGCCATTAAAATTTTGCACTTCGCCATTCTATGTATCTACGTAGTTGAAAGTATTATCGTGTTTGGTTAAGCTTTAAAGTGCGTATACCAAATATGCTCTACAACGGAAGAAAGAAGGTAATAATAGCATGCAGTAAACACTACGTACATTAAAATATGATCAAAACTGTGAAATTAGACGAATTATCTTATCCTTCTCTGAATGTAGACTCTGGTCCATGTACACCTATACAATATTGGTAGAGTTAACTGTCAAATTTTGTCGCACATTTCTCTTCTTTAATTTTGTAGCGTCTGATGTACTGAACTTCTTCGAATTAGAACTTTGACCGACCTCGGTCACTATTTTTTTTTTGTTGACGTGGAAACCCGCAGCCGTTATTCGTGAGTGCGCACTGGATAAACCTCGCTTCATGTACTGTAGCTTGTAAACCACACAGGAGAGATAAATCGCACTAGGCAATCCCGATGCGACGGGCTCGACCGAGAAAGTGTTGGCAACGGATTCGAACTCGTAACTTTCGGTCTCCGCGTTCACCTGCTCCACCAACTCGGCCACTATTGGTACATGCTATTGTATTTTAGTTAGCTAGAGGTTCTTCAGTCAAGAACATACAAATTACACACACTAGATAAAACAATTTACTAAGTTTTCACCCAATGCTAAAAAAATAATAAATAAAAAATAAAAAATATGAAATGCATTGATGGCATGTTTAATTAATCTTGACTTAAAACACAAGACTCCACTCAAAACTCCCTTTTTTATTGATTCTTTTTTCCATTTTAATCCAAGCTAAGTGAACAGTTGAACAAATGATCTGAATTGTGCATATGAGAGGGAGATTTAATCAGAAAGTTTGGTGAAGAAGAGCATGCAAGTTCCTGAAGATGCTGGTGATGGAGCAACAGCAAGTGATTCCTCACAAATCTCCAAACCCCATAATATAAATATATCTTCATAGATACTTCAGCTTTATCAGTAGTTGCACTAAGTTATAAGCCATAATTAATTAAGGAGTGATGATGGAGAGCCCAAACAGGAAATCTTCTCTAAAGGTGAGTATTATTCACATGTCCCATTGTTCTTGATCGTATATTCTTCTGTTGGCCTTAAAGATTTAATCATCAAACACTTCACACTATTTTTTGCTTGCTTTTAAGTTTGTGAAGAGTACTAGTTCACAGCCTGCAGCTTCATTAAGTACCAGAGGAGCAAAGAACAGCCCACCTCGACGACCCTTCAGCAGCCATTCTGGGGTAGGTTTTTTGTTTGTATGCGTAGTGCATATATTAATTGAGATACGACGGCACGTTTGGTAGTCAAAAATAGTATTGGACAATATTAAGAAAGAAAATATCCGTTATAATGTTAAAGTCTTGTTTACTCCAGAAATAACAAACTGACGTGAAAAAAAAAATAAGTGTGACTGCTCATCAGGCTGAAGATTTTGGAAAAAGTTCTATTTTCTTTCTTAAAAATCACAACACAATAATGGGACACTTGGCATGATTTATTTGACAGTAATAAAGAATAAGAAAAGTTAAAATTTTGTCCATTAGAGTATCGTCATGTTGATTACTGTGCACCAAACATGTCCAAGTAGTTTAAAACTCACTATGAGTAACTAGTGCTCTCGTAACGGCTGCTCGTAGCGGTTCAAGTGTTCAGACATTATCAGACTTTTACTCATAAGGAAGCAGTTAAAATCGTCTAATTTATTACAATATTCTTCATATTTTACCTCAGTGAAAATATTGAGACAATAGATCATGGAAGATCGAGAATAAGAGATAGTTCAGCAGTATCCCCTGCATATCATTTGAACAAACTTTAAAATATTTGTCTGTAGGTTCTTCAAAAGCCTCTGATAAAAGAAAATACCAAACCATTGGATTTCAAGCTCCACACTCAGGAAAGAGCAGCCAGGCGTGCATTGTTCAACACTACGGTACGTGTACCACTGATCTGCTACCTCTTATAGCAATAAAGCGCACATATTTTTCTGTATCAGATCGAGTGCATTTAGCATATAGACGAGGGACATGTGTTGGCCTGTCCGATGAGCTAGGTATTGATGAGTATGTATCTTTTTGTACTTCGGAACTAATACAGGTTGAAATCAAGCTGAGTATCATAGAGCAACAGAAGAGGCAAGTTGAGAAGCTGCTAAAGGTACACAAACAAACTCACACTTGAAGATGGTCTTAAAAATCATATTTTTAAGTCAATTTAATGTAACAAAATGTTTGATTTGAAGCAGATAATAGAGGAGGAAGAGGTTAGAATGCTGAGAAAGGAAATGATTCCCAGAGCTCAATTGATGCCTTTTTTCGATAGACCTTTCTTCCCACAAAGGTATTATAATTATATGGACATTTAAAAATGATTATATCTTCGACAACCACAATGGATTTTATTAGTGTATCCCTCCCACTTTCTAACTTTTTGTACAGAAAAATCACGACACTCTTATAGCCAAACGTACAAAAAGAAGAGCGAGATTACAATGCGGAAACATGAACCAGTAAATTTTATCATGTTAGCGTGCTAAAACAGTTTCGATCATTTATTTTTCAGATCGACAAGGCCTTTGACAGTTCCACGAGAGCCAAATTGTTACCGCAAGAACTCCAGCTTCATCTCCTGCAGATAAACACATATTAAAGTGTTTTAACACATTGAAGGCATGCAAGCAACTGACCAGCTCATGTATAAAGAAGAAATTCTTCGGCATTTTAGATTTGTTCGAGTGTTCATTCCTCTTTTTGGTTCTATGAAATTTGTACTTTAATTAGTTGTGAGTTGCAGGGAATAAATGGAATTGTATTCTAATTGAGTTTCTTTTCATTCAAAGATAGAATTAACTACCAACGGTTGTGTGTTAATTGAATTTCATACTAAATTTCGAAGGTTCAATATGTACAATTAAAAGAATGTCCTCAACCATAGATTAGAATATCTAATCTACCCATTTACATGAGAAATGGAGTAAGCTTCCATATTTAAGCTATGCTGCTGTAGTAATCTTAGCACCCCCTCTCAGACGAGTGAGTGATGAGGGTCTCAGCATCAAACCGAGATGGTCTCTAAGAAAATTAAATCTAGAGTGTGATAAGGCTTTGGTTAAGTAGTCGGCCATCTGATTACGTGAAGGAATGTACCTCAAATCAAGACCCTGTTCCTAACGAAATGTATGTCTATTTCTACGTGACTAGAGCATATCTATTTTTAAAGAACATATTCTACAATTTAGAAAACATGTATACATTTAGGCCATGTTCGATAGCATTGATTTTCCATTATCCATTTTCCTACTTTTTACCAGTTTGATTGCAAAAACTTTCTCTCACATGTGCACATTCCTTGTTGGGTTTTCATTTTCCAGCCCTTTATTTTTGCAATTGGGAAAAGTTCTAGATCCAATGGTAAAAAAATTTATCACTTTTATTGATAATTTTCATGCAAAACAAAGTCAAACGAATTGTATTCGATATGGTACTTTTAAAAATATATATAATTTTTGGCAAGTGAAACAAATTCTAGACCCAATGGTAAAAGAAATTATCAATTTAATGGACAATTTTCATGAAAAACAAAGTCAAACGGACACCAAACTTTTAACATTTTTTAGGTGAAAAATTATACCAATCAAACACAATTAATTACGATTTCCCGTAAAACAATTTCTAGACAATTCAATTCTCTAAAATTCATTTTCTTTCCACATGCAATCAAAATGACCTTTAAAGATTAAAAAAAATTTAAGTACTCAAACAGGTTGTTTATATCTAATTCTTAATTTTACTTCTTCCGAACAATTATTTATTGTATTTTCTCTATCTTTTATGTTCACTAGATTCTCTCCAAATTATTATACTATTTTTTTCTAGTGAAAATCGAAATACTTTGAATGCAATGAATTATAGAGTGTGTATTTTGCTCTCTAAATTTGGATAGTCAAACTCACTATCTACACTAAAATATTAATTCAAAGAGTCTCTTTGAACATGATTCCAAGGATTGACTCCTTAAAATAAAAAGTATCTTCTATTTAAAGAGTCTATTGAAAATGCTCTTAGTTCGAGAACGGTAAATAGGATTTGCCGCTAATGCAATAGGATTCATGTTATCACATGAAGTAATAGAAACAGCAGGAAGACTTGATTCTCGTGATAAAGATTGTGAAATGTCTAGAAACAAACAAAACAAGATAAGATCTAAAATCAAAAGGTCGAAAAATAAAAGTTTTAACCCAAAAGATTTTTTTCAGCCGAAGTCCCGAAGGATTGATGAACACTTCCAACACCTAATCACCCATTGAACATTTACAAAAGTGAATAATGCTCAATTGTACTACAAAGTCTCAAAATGACAATCAAGTATACAACAATGTACAAATTCCACATATATAGTCACTGAAGACTTATCATTTACATCCAAAACAACCCCTCCGAGTAAAGTTTACTATTCACCAAGAACCCCACAAAGTAAATTTATACTCTTTCTGTGACCCAAGAAATAAAGAACGTCAAGTTTTTTTATGTATTACACCAAATAATAAACCAAAATAAATGAAGATGAAGATTTGAAGTCTCAAATGAGGATATCAATCGAAGACGAAGAACACAGAAAATGAAGTAGTATCTTCTTAAAGTCTCAACACAATCAATAAACCAAATAGACCAGATAAAACATTTTAACCAGCACAGGAATCCAGAAGCAAATCCAACAGCCATCACACAGCCTCATGTCATCATCCAGTGAATCCCATCCACTAAAGTGATGTTTGGTAGAACACGACTTCTTTAGTTCAATTTTAGAAGTACACTTCACACTTGAGCAGCTCAATGGATTGAGTCCAAGAAAACTCACAAGCCTCATGTGCAATGCCTAGTATTCTGATTTCGGGATCGATCTTGCAACTACGTGCTATTTTTTGGATGACTAAGACACCAAAGAGTTACAAAAGAAAACACAATGGCCTACTACAGACCTTCTATCATCAGGGCTGCAAGCCCAATTTGCATTTGAGAAGCCAATAAAAAAATAAATAAAAATCAAGCGAATCTCGCAAGTTTAGAGGATCTTTCACAAGCAATAGATTTGATGAGTTAATAGTACTGTCCAACAAAAAATAAATTTCAATTCAATTATACTAGTTTTGTATTAAATTCAAATTATGTGACATGAGAGATATTTGATTTATGATTATTCCAAATTAAAATAAGAAATATGTAAAAAGTGTGCTTGTATCAAATTATGGATGATTGTATTGAATTTAAAATTCGCCTATTGCTATCCATTTCAGTTCTCAATCAAGCAATTAGTTTTGTTCAAGCATTTTTGACAATCGATAAAGTTTAGGTATTTAAATTTCTTTTTCAAGATAAATTAATTATATTCTAATCACGATCTAATTCTATTCCTAATACGAATTCAAATTATTATAACGTATTAAATTTTAGATTATCTATACGATTACTTATGCAATATTGTTATTCTTAGCATCTATTGTCCATATTTTAATCTTGCAACATTCTAAACTTATTGGGAGTCTCTCAATACTATAACAAACAACAAATTATCTAATTAGTCATCAATCAATTAAAAAATGCAAATTTAATCAAGCTCTTTCCTAAATCCCTATCCCTGCAATTATTCCTCAATAAACCATTGTGTGAGTCTGTGAGATAAATATCCTCTCCAGCAAAAAATGTTCTCTTTCCTAAAACTCTTGGAACATACAAAATCTGAATTGGAGTTTAATAATTATCAGCACCTATTGCAACTAAAGCTTTGCCTTTTAGGACATCTTCAGGAATTAAGACCCTAAAAACAGCATAATGATGGTTCAAGCTTTTCTCCCCCTGCAACCTGTGAACACTTCCCAAAGCGCCGTCACTTGAATTCGGAAATGCATAAAATATTCGTCTGATTCGTTGATGCACGAGTGCCATTGCACACATTATGCATGGCTCCCACACAAGGTAGATGTCATAACCAGTGCATAAATAAGGTCTGGTTGAGTCGAAACGAAGTTCATTTTTCTGACAGCTCATGTTCTCATCATCGTTTACATTTGCAACGTTGATCTTTTGTCTTTTCTGAGGAGAACCTGTTGGAGACATCTTATAGTCCTCATGAACAAATTCATCTGCGATGTGTCCATTTCCCGGAAAAAGATGCCTGTCCCTTGCAGCAGAATTTCCAATTGCCACAATTGATGCATGTTGTAAAGGATGCCAAGAACCAGAACTTGTATGCTGTTCAAGCCAGCTCCAAGGATTTAAACAAGAAACGCGATTATATGTAAGTGCATCAATGGACGAACATTTTGAAAGCAAGGATTGGCGATCTCCTGTTTCAATGGTGTCATATTGAGTTGCTTCTGGAAGCCTTGAGCAACACGTTTCCCCATTGCTCCTTTTTATGGGAGTATTACAAGATAGGACTTGATCTCGTGAGCTTGCAATAACTTGCATCGTTGAAGGATCCACGATAACAGCAGCATTGACAAATGAGCCAACACCATATTTTGCCAAACCAACTGCAAACTTCATGAATTGGAAAATTGACTGTGAATCCTCCTAATGCAGCATATCTGCATACTTTTGTAATGAAAGTACTCAAGTGGTACAAATTTACAAGCTCAAGAACTTCCTCTGGCATATGGTTGCACTTGCCATCATTTTCCAAAGCCATACATAAAACCACAAACAATTCAAATTTACCTCCATCCATACACTTCTTGTGCACGCGCTTCACATGACGGAGATTTTCTAGTGGTGCAATCTGATTTAACTTCCTTACTATAGTATTGGCATGTCGAGGTTCGATAGCAGCAGCATGCACATTGATGGTGGGTTGGTTGTTAGGAGGAATGGGAGGCTTTTCTGGAATGTGAATGATTTTCCAGCAGTTGGAAGAACTCACGGTTCTTTCATCAGTACTTCCAGTCATTGCGTCCTGATTTTGAACTCCAAGAATTCTCAAGATCGGGTTTTATGTTTTTCTGAATGCTCTGTCGTAGAAATGTTGGCAGCTTGGCTAACTTTTTCTTGGGAAGTTTGATGGCATGGATCTCTACTTCTGCAGCTTCCCAAACCCTTCCATCTTTAAGCTTATTTCCTAAGATGCCTCAGCAACAATCAGCTGCAAGTTGCAGTGAAAATTTCTCAACTTAATTAACAATTATCACAAGAAATTAAAGAAATAAGTTATAATCTACTCTATTTTTACGCCTAGAATAAGTGTGTAATTAGTTGGTCTTCGATGAAATCTCTATCACAATGTTTAGCAATAATAATGCTTTTGTAAAAACTGTTAGCAAGGAAGCAAAATCATAACTAATACTATGTGCTATCACTCTTAAACAAACCATTTTTATGTTAACATTAAAGATTTTATTTCTAACCCAATCTGAATCTCAATTCTCGTAAATTCAAAACTGTAAATATAATTAAAACCACTAATAATTTTCTTTATAATAACAGAGAAGAGGCTTTATCATTTATACCACTAGCTACTTAATAAATCAAGGGGGTATAATTCTGATAATATTTTGTTATACCACAATGTTATATTTCTGATGCACAAGGCTAGGAAAATTTTACCCTATCAAAGCCCATCCGATAAATTTCTATACATTAGTATTTCATCTTCTACATAAAAAACTATGTAAACATACACTCATATACATGCCCATCTCTTTTGAGGGGGTTGGCATCTCCATATTTTCTTGAATGAAAAAAATTTGTTGGAAATGTTTAATCAATAAATGAGTGGACTTCATTTATTTTCAATAAGAATGAAACTAGTCAACATGCAGTATTGATTTTAAAATATCTGGCCACTGACATCAAAATTTATAATAAAGCAACTTCAGTTATCACAAATAATAATGGATGCCAACAGGGGCGGAGCCAGGAATTCATCGTACGGGGGACTAAAATTTTTAAAACGTAAAGTACGAATAAGTACATGTATCAAGTCTTTTATATAAAAACAAGGTGGTTCAACATTTTAAACATGCAATGAGCTCCACTC